>CM052319.1:13483659-13505627 GCA_028455605.1 Lasioglossum malachurum
CASMTTKAMTWWTWTGCGAACATGTAGCTGACCAWGTACYGAGAAACTTTTGTCTAAAACATTTTTTAATTACACTACCGGAAATGCCTAAAAAATGGTGACATAACTTAACGGACACACCCTGTATACATATTGGGTTGGCAAGAAAGTAATTGCGGTATTTTAAGGTGGAACGAATCTCACCTGGTGCTCAGCAGCAGCAGTAGCCTCAGACCTCATCGAGGCTCCAATGAAGACTCCGTGTTGCCAATTTCTAGCTTGATAAATCAAGGGGACGCCCTCTGGTCTTCGACCCCCAAATAGAATTGCGTCTATGGGCACACCAGCTGGATCTTCCCAAGCCGGGTCAATGATGGGACACTGTTTCCCTGGGGTGCAGAACCTGGAGTTAGGGTGTGCAGCAGGTGTCTTCGATCCCCTGGTCCACTTGTTGCCACGCCAATCGGTGATCTACAACAATTCCACCAGAATCGATCAACAACACACATTACAAACAGTAAACAGTTTCCAAGATATTCTATGTATTGGGTTTTAACATAAGTTCGTAGGGTTTTTTTATCAATCCTTTTTATCTAGGTGCACGGTAGTGCACCAGCCAAGTTCTCGCACTTCCTCCTTTTACACGAAACAACTTAGCCGTTTTTTAGAGGCTTATAACTCGGCACTGGAGGCAGATGGAGAGATGTAATTTCGTACACTTGTTAAATGCTATCATATCTCAATATTGACAAAACATTAATCTTCCAACATTAGTAGATTCCGAGATATAGGACCTCAAATATCGCTAAATTTGTCACTGACTGACTGACTGACTGACAGATCATCAAAACCTTTTGGGTACTTCCCATTGACCTACAACCTTGAAATTTGGTACATAGGTCCACCGTAACAAACACTCAAAGGAATAATTATCAAAGTTTTAAATTTTACAACTTGTAGGTGTTGTAAGCGTTACGGAAGTGGTGGGGATGGTCAGCCAAGCTTGACGATGTTTGCAGTATGAGGTTGCGCGTTGTCATCAAGCAAGATGATTTGTCCCTTTCTACCGTGTCTTTTCTGCAGGATAACCTCGTTTAAGGTTGATTCATAAACGTGTGATCCGAACATCCGAGAAAATATTCTAACCCAGGTTTAAGTGACACCGTCCGCAACCGAGAAAGTCTGAGCGGCATCGTTCCGATACTTTTCTTCGAGACTGAGAGCATAGGCATAGGCATCTCCTGAGGTGTAGAGGGGAGTAAAACGTTCTCGGAACCTCTGGGGTTAGGGTAGCAAATGACACAATCTTCGGCACTTGGCCTTTGCTCGAGCATCTCGGCCCTTCTCAAGTTGCCTCAAACTTCGGATCGCACGTGTACGAACGCCGAAAAACAGCGTCCGATATCTGAGACGCGTGTATGAATCGACCTTTACTCGTTGAAACTGGGCTAGATACAGGTTCTTGTTGACCGTCTTGTTGTTTTCTAGCATTCCCCAGTGCACTATACCCTCCCAATCCCACCAAATGCAGATCATACTCTTCTTCGGATGAAGGTCTTAACTCTAGGCTTTGGCCTTTCTCCCAGTGCCATCCACTCCTTCCTCTTCTTCATATTGACATAGAGGCAACACCTCTCGTCTCCCGTGACGGTTCTATGGAGGAACCGATCCTTGTGGCCGCGTGTCGCTCGATGGCGGGCGAGATTAGAGGCAGCGATGGTCAGACGCTTTTCTTTATTGTCTGCGCTGAGTTCATGTGGCACCCAAGCTTCAAGTTTCTGAGAAAATCCCATTGTTTGTAGGTAGCCATCCTCTTGGTCAGCTCCCTGCACGTTTGACCTTGGGAGGTCGACCGAAGCGTGGCGTGTCTTCCAGGCAGAGATTGTCATTTTTGAAATTGGTAAACCATTTCTGTGCGGTAGATTCTCCTATGACCCTCTCTCCATACACGACGCAGATATTTCTAGCTGCTTCGATGGCGTTCTGGCCTTGATGAAATGCGAAAAACAATAGATGTCGAAAGTGGTGATGAAAGTGGTGCAAGACTACGTTATCCAAGAGAACGATTGGGACACGCTTGCAGAGCGGAGAAAGCACTTTAGAATGATGTGCACAATTTCTTAAAAAAGTCGGTAAATTGATTCGGAACAAAAGCGAAAATAAAACCTCTACGAACTTACGTTACAACCGAATGTAAACATTCTTTTGTTGCGTTTCTATGCTATCGATTTACCTCGACGTTCTCGTTGATTTCCTTTTCCAAACCCTCCCAGAAGACCCCCCCGTCGCTGGCGGCGGCCACGTTGGTAAATACGGTGTCCTTGAAGATGGTCTTCATGGCGTTAGGGTTGGTGGCGAAACTGGTGCCCGGCGCGACCCCGAAGAACCCATTCTCAGGGTTGATGGCGCGCAATTTGCCTTCTCGGTCGAATCTCATCCATGCAATGTCGTCCCCTACGCATTCGATCTTGTAGCCAGGCAAGGTTGGCCTCATCATGGCCAAGTTCGTTTTGCCGCAAGCGCTGGGAAACGCGGCGGCGATGTAACGCTTTCTACCTTTCGGGCTGGTGATACCCAGTATCTAGAAACGGTAACCGATACATGATCCCTCAGGCGACTTAACAAACGCGGATCCTTTCTTAACGGTAGGTTCTTAACGGTAGACCAAAAAAATACCGTAAATCTACTGTAAAAAAAAGAACGTACGAGCATGTGTTCAGCTAGCCAGCCCTCTCTCTTAGCGATCGTCGAGCCGATCCTCAAAGCGAAACACTTCTTCCCCAGCAAAGAATTTCCTCCATAACCACTCCCATAAGATACGATCTCATTCTTCGCTGGTCTATGCAGGATGATGGTCCTCTCGGGATCGCAAGGCCAGGATGACACCACTGGCACCTTGCTATCCAGCTTTGGGACACCGACCGAGTGCAGACACTTGACGAATTCGTCGTTCCCTAGAGTCTCCAGGACCTTGCTTCCCATTCTAGTCATTATCCTCATCGAGCAGACTACGTAAGGAGAGTCCGTGATCTCTATTCCGATTTTCGAGAGCGGGGAACCCACTGGACCCATACTGAACGGGACCACGTACATCGTTCGACCTAGAATCATATTGTTGCTTTGAGGGATTTGAAGATTTGTTGTTGCTTGCGCCGTAACATCGAGCGAGACTCGTCTTAATCGCTGGCACTTTAAAATAAATCGTAGTAGAAGGGATTAATCGAGTTGAAAGGGTATGATGCTGACCCTTCATGCATCCTGGAAATCGCTCCAAGATGGCTTGGTCCATGCCGGACGGGGAGATCCAGTTGCCAAGTTCTCCAGTGACGCCATCGCGAGGGATGGGTATCGTTTCTCGTTTTGTTTCGGTGCTGATGAACGTGCGTTTCTCTACCCTGGCCACGTCCGCGGGGTTCGTTCTGGCCAGCCAGCTGAGAATTAAATGCAACGAGTTTCATTAATTGGAATTGGCATATAGCATTCAGGATGATAGGACGGGTATACAGTGAGCGAAATTCGTTTAAACGCACATACAAAAATAAGGATTTTGGGGCTAAAGATTCAAAAAATTTTAATAAGAAACGTTTAACAATAACTCAGGATTATAAATACATTTATATACTACAATATTTGTACATATATGTATATTGATCAAAACGTTTATGTAAGAATTTTTACAAAGAAAACCATATTTTACGTGCGAAATTCGTTTAAATGCACACGTAAAGAAAACAATTTAAAATTAAAAATACATGATCATTACAAATTTAATATTTTGTATGGCCGCGCCATTACTTTGAATTGAAGCGAAAATTCGATTGGTCATTGAATTTACAAGATTGGTAATAGTGGTATTAGGAATTTCTTCCCAGCAGCGTTTAATTTCTTCTTTTAAACTGTATATATTGGCGAACTTTTGGCCAACTATTGGCATAAACTTTTCTCATCAGTATAGCCCATAAATTCTCTATTAGGTACATGCCAGGCCTACATGCTGGCCATTCTATTATACGAATGTTTCGTGCTTCGAAGGATTCACGGGGACATCTTGACAAGTGAACCGCTGCGTTATCCTGCTGCAATATAAATTCGTTTTCTCCAACTACATCGTCTAAAAATGGGATTAACACCCCATCGAGCATGTCTATGTATTTTTCTGAATTCGTCTTGGGAGAAACTGAACAAAGTTTCAGTTTCCCAAATGATGAAAAAGCTTCCCAAATCATAACACTACCGCCATGAAAATTTTGGCTTCATCTGGAATCATTCTTTTGACGCAGATCACGCCAATATGATGGGCATCCGTCTGGACCATCCAAATTAAACATCTTTTCATCGGAAAAAATTATGATGTTGTTTTAACATTGGCTTTCTCATCGGTTTAATGAAAACAACATTCGGTGCATTGTGCAAAATTTGTTGCACACGTCTGGACGTTATTGGTAATTCCAACTGTACAACAATTTAACGTGCAACTAATTTTTATTTTGTCGCTTCGCTTATGTTATTTTTTTTCTCATTTTGTGATTTTTGTATTTCCTTTTGTAGCACGTTTTTTGCCATAATCTTCACCACGTTTCAAAAAATTTCGTACTACGGACTCGGAACGTTTAATTTCTTTGGCAATCTTTCGATTCAATTCCCTCCCCCTTTTTTAAAAAAAGCTTTTTTTGCCTTTTCAGCTTCATTTAAATGTTTTCCTACTGCCATTCTGTTCTGTTACATAAAATCAAAAATATTTATGATCACTTTTTAAATCAACCATTTTCCTTTTTACAATTTCTCTCAATATCTGGGGTAGAGAAATCACTGCGTTTAAACGAATTTCGCACTTGTAGGCGCTGTTTTAACACGTTTCGCTCTGCGACGTATTCTGGCATGTAAATACGGAACATTTCGAAGCATAGATGTTAAAAAGTAAAGGTTTTGCAAAGTAAATAACCCCGTTAACATCATCTGCCGTTTTCTTCTAAATAAGTACGATAATTTGTTAATTTTCTAGTGCGTTTAAACGAGTTTCGCTCACTGTACATACATGCGTATTCCGTTCTATATCGTCAGAACCTTATAAAGACAGTGTTATTTAAATGCTGGAAAAATGCCAACACGTGGTACGTACGTACGTAACGAGTAAGGTCGTAGACGTGAGTGACTTCAAGCCATTGTATACATGATTCTATTGACGCATGAATCCAAAGAAGTTTGCCTATTTGTGTCTAGAATGAAAACGATTTTACTTACCAATTTTCATACTTCGGCAACGATGTAATGGTGCCATTTTTCTCCAGCAGCAGCAACAAATGTTCGTATTCGGCTTCGCTGCCATCGCAGATGTATATGTCCTTCGGATTGCAGAGGGTTGCGCATTCCTCGATGTACGAGCGAACTTTTCCAGCAAGAGACTCCGCGGGGCTGTTCAGCAGGGGTGTTTTCCCAATGAACTCGTAGTTGTTGTTTATAGCTGGGCTTTTCGCTGCGTGAGTCACCAACAGCCTCGGTAGCCTGTAAAAAGTAGAAAAAAAATATAATCATTGTACTCGCGACACTGTCTTGCAAATCATTGAACAAACTATTTCTTCTGGCAAAAGTAAAATTGTTTGTGCGATTTTGACCGGCATGCGCGATTGTATAAGGAAATTTGTGAATCTTGATACCAAGTGAAATTTCGCAAATTTTGATGAGCTATCGTGGCGGTATCTCTAATCGCGGTCGGCGAAGCAAAAGTGCATTAGATCGCGCGCCGACTGCATTGTGTAACAGGTTGCACCGCGGGAAGGCCGTTCGTTCGATCGATCCACTCTCACTTCATCGAGGGCCTTGTCCATGTAAAAAATGTATTTTCGCGTTTCAAGCGTGCCACATGGCAGCCGGTTTCTGTGGTTCGCACCGTGTCGGAAACATTCACGTTATATTCTCCTGAATCGGATTGCTCGTTACGCCTTGTGACGCAATTCAGTGCGCGAACTTGTTTGCTGCCCATTTTCTTTAATGAGCCAGCAACGAAAATTTGACTGCATCCGTGCGGAACCAAATAGAGAAATCATTCTGCAAGCAGGACAACGTGGACCGGAGTAATTAAGGATTATGTAAGGATCAAAGTCCTGCTTCAAACGATCTACAAAGTTCATTCGAAATTCTGGATAGAATTCGTCGCGGTGGTATCGGATTATTTGTTATCGCGCGAAGTATTGATTCTGTGATAAGGGAGCCGAACGAATCTCTCGGAATAAAATAATGCGTCCGTTTTATCTCGTTCGCGAGGGTATTGGGAAGTAGCTGAGGTCGCGCACAGGTGCTTCTAACGAAGGCTACATGCAGAATAGTAAATCAATCACCTAAAACGATAATAAATAATAAAAAAAAACAATCACCTAAAATTATAATAAAACTGACTGAAGTAGCTGTAATAAAATACGTCCTCGAAGATAAAGAGTACAATAATATACAGTGAGTCACAAAATTATTCGCTAATTGCAGTAAATCTAAGGATTCTTACATCTTTCAACGCCTGTCATGTTTTCCCGAATCAACCGATTTCGATGAAACATTCACAGTGCATATAATTGGCACAGATCTACAAAACGTATTTTTAAAATTTTCGATATGGGCCCACATAAAAAAGTTGCAGAATGCAGCTTCTAGTATTTTTTCAACAATTCTGATCAAGTGCAATTTTTGAAAAAATTTCTTTTCACATCCTGTAGCAAACTAATTGCTCCAGCTTCCCAAAAAGGTTCAAATCGTATAGTACAATATTAAAAAAGTTATCGTCCTTTAAAGAGTGAGCGAATAATTTTATAGACGTGGACGACACTATTTTTTAGTCCAGTATCTTACCGACCCCTTGACACGCGGTTTAATTGCTCAGCTAATCTCGAGCAACCGCTATCGTTGCTAATCAGACTCTAATTATTACAAAGTGGACAAAGTTCTGCAGCTCGTGACTCGATAAGCAATACTGCAAATTATAAGCTAACTTATTACAATTCGTTTAATCGCATTACATTCAGTTGAAAGGATCAACGTGTGGCGTTAAGCCTATGCTAGCGACGCTAAGGCAGCGTTCACAGTGGACCCGTTTCGGCCGACGTCCGACGTTGTGTCTCCTTTTCGCACGCTTGAGAAAAGAGACGGATGCGTTGAACAGCGGCCAAATCGGACGAAAACGGCTCCACTGTGAGCGCGGCCTAAACGTTCAACCCGTCTGCCAGAGTTACATGTTGTACCCCGAGGATCCTAAGAACCGAAGAAACGTAAACGTTCGCGTTCTTCTCACCGCTACTTACTGCGGGTAGGAAAATTGAACCGCGAGAGGCATTCCTCCGTTCCTCTGGCTGGTCCGATGACGTAGGATCGCGAACCGTGCGGTCTGACCGGTACAGGGTGCATTCACCGTTCTCAGCAGGCCCGAGCAGCAAACCCTGAGTCCGGGGGTTGTTGGTCCAGCAACAACGGAGAACCGTCTAGTAGCACTGAGGTCGATGGCGAAGCTTGACCACCGAGCGGGATCGATTCTTAGCAACATATTGCTCGTTGATCGCTTTTATAGGATCGACAAAAGCAACGACGAGACCTAGACGGTTCACGGATTGGCCGAGTGCACTTCCGGTGGATAGTGGGGAGGCCGTAGAAACGGAGATCGAGATCGATCGGCTGATCAGTTGCACGGAAGGAGCGTCCTCGATCGGGAGCTTCGTCCCGAGCGTTTAGGGTGTCGAGAACAATCCTGTTTTGCTGGATTGAATCGGTTGTAGCAGCAGTTAATCGATTCGAGCTACGATCCTATAGCGGGTAGATGTTGATTTTAGCGGTTCGGATCGACGACTGGACACGGCAGAACGACGAGAAGCTTGGCGAACTGTCGGACCACGGCCGACCACACGGATACTGGCAGACTAACCCGGACCGGCCAAGCTGCAGAAGTAAAAGCAATCGCTCGTCGATTAATCGACCCACGCTCCCGTTAACACGAAATCACCGGCACCGATCGGGTTTTACGCTGAAAGCTTGCTAGCGACACTTGCTCTTCTATTTTTGCGCGAACACTTTCCCCGGTCGCCCGCTATACCGTTCGCCGCGCGACGATTATTCGCGAACTGACGAGCGACTCGCTCTCCTCCGCGAATTATCGGAGCGCACCCGCGGCATTTTAGACAGGTGACACGCGTCGCTTTACGATACATGTTGTATCTTTTCTTTTGCAATCGCGTTTGGCAATCGCACCGGCGCGGCGGAAGATTCGCAGCTCGGGAGCGAGATCCTTTGGATTCGCTTTGCCGCCTGCACGCGTGTACCATTTTTGGTAGACGCTCGGACTCGTTCCCACCCCGATTCTCATAAATAGACAGCGGATCTTTACATAAATTACAAATTTTCTACCTGGAGCAAAACAAAAATCTATTTTCTTTCTTAATGTAAAATAATAGAATTATTTAAAATCTTCTAATGCCTCCGCTGTTTTATATTGCACGTACTCATTTTTGTCCTAAATTCATAAAATCCGCCGTCTAGTCACGAAATTAGCGAACGTTAATTTATTCGTTTCGAAACGAACCAATTTATTGTGTAACGTGCAAGATGGATTATCCAGTAACTAATAATAATTATTAACGACTTCGATGGTCGTTTATACGAATAAAATAGACTAGACTTGCGTGAAACACGCGAAAGTCAGGAACAGAGTTTTGAGTGCAGGTTTGTATGTTTTGAGCACTCCAACGAGATTGATCTCCTTGTTCGTTCGTCGAGCGAAGATTACAGAATGTTTCGAAATTAGTTGACGAGAAGTGAAAATGATGCAAACTCTGTTTCTGAGCGCTGTCGTTGAGTTACGATTACAAATAACATGTTGATTGCCGCGGTGCTTGTGTACGAGTGCCGCAATTGATTATCGCTGGTTTAGAAATTCATTTCGTAACTGAAAATCAATTTTGACTAAGCCTTGTTCGCAGGCAAGGCAAAAATGCATGAATTAAAATATTTAAAAAATCTATTATCCAAAATAATCTCACAATTACCACCTTACAATCAATGAATCTCCGATGCGATGATTTGAACAGATTTCAATTGAAAATGAAATTACAATCGATTAACTGTGGCAACTACGAATTAATTTGTACACCTAGAGGTTTCTCTAATCGATTAGGATTGCTATGAGTGTATACAAAGTTACTATGTATACAAAGTTACTACATATAGTGGATGAAGAAGCCTGATTCGATGATGATAATGAACCGAAAGGGATTCTTCCGATATTAAAACGGGATTGAGTCGCCGTCGCAAGATCTATTCTACAAGCGAATCGCTTCTTTCAAACTCTGCTTAATACTTTCTAATTAATGACTTGGAACCTCGGGTCGCCACGTTCCTGTTCGCAACGCAATTTCACCATCGATCTGTTGCCGATGCTAATCGCAACAATCCCTGGAAAATTGCATACGTACTGAGTACTCTTCTTCGCGTACATTCCCGTCCATAAATCGTTTGTTGGGTGCCTGAAAAAGTTCGACTTCTGAATGAAAGTTGTCGATGAGAAAATCGTTGGAAGACAATGGAGACTGTTGAGTGTTAGCAATACGATACCGGGAATCGGATGTTAGTTCGCACCGCACCGGAAGACGTCGATAGGAAGTCGGTATTTTGAAAATACGGACCAAAAGTGTCGTGACTATATCTGAAACAGAAATACATAGTCCGTTATCGATCGATATTGTGGAATAATTGTTTCGCGACAGCCGATTCAAATTTCTTGCGGACATATTATAATAAATTAACCAAATCTTTTGGATAAATAAGGATGGATCTAAGATTCTCGAATGTACGGCGTCGGCGATTCTTGAAAATCAATTATTGCCGAACGCAGTCTCGATATCTAATCGATGAGCCATGCTAATGGCTTCAAAGTGTAATTCCTGAATCGTCGTCGACGTCGGGACAGAGAATCAATCCTTTCAAGATAAAAAGAACAAGAAACATTTCGGAAGTTCTGTATTTAAATTGTCGATGAACGTGATTAATTGTTTAGATTGCTCGGATCAAGATACGCGACCTTTGCCTCTTGATTCTTTTCGGAAAGCGCATCGGGCGAATTCGCGAGCGATGAAAAAATATGAAGTTGCCGTGACGAGATTGCTCGGAGAAAGGAAATGTGTCCGCCTGTTGTACTTTGATCTAAGCTGGCTAACGCGCAGCTCATTCAATTATATTTTTCGCAGAGACTCTCGAACAACTTCGAACTTTGTTTGGGGTCCAGAGTCGGTTGTCTTTAATCGTGCTGATTAATTTCCTGGAAAATTCCTGCAATCCGCTCCAGCGTTAACAACCACGGACTCATTGTGCTATCGATCTAAAAAATATTTACTTTTTAATAATAAGCTTCCAATAGAACTGATGTTCGGTTGAGTCGATGGAAAAATTAATTAGCCCCGCAATTGCTCGAAATTAATTGTTTCTATCTCCAGTGCCGCAATTTATTCGTGTCGGGTTAAGGGTGACGCGACGCACACTGTTCCAAAACGCCGAAAAGCCGGCCATAGGATCATTTTTCGAAGTAAAGAATTTTGATGATGTGAGTGGTGATATCGTTAGGTAATAGTTCAAACTACAAGGAACTATAAAAATTAGCTTCAAAAAGTAATGTTAACAGTGGTAAATTATATCTTTAGTTCAGTTTTCCTTCATTAAAATACTGTGAACTGTGAACTTAGGGAATAGTTTTGGAATTGAAAATTGTTCCTTGATGACAAAATAATGAAATTGTGGTAGTAGGAATACTTTTGTAATGATGGTTGAGCAGGTATAGACTTTAAAATATACGGTTTCATAGAGAAAAATCATGTTGTCCGACTTTCATCTCAAATAAAACAAAAAAAACACCGAAAAACATGCAAGTTTTGCATGGACAGTATATACATGGATGTGTGTACAACAATGTCCCGATTGCCGAAAAACAGATATTCATGTTCTAAATTTTCTATGCACGACAGCAGAATACCAATACGATTGTGTGCTTGCAGTCGGATCTAACTCATGAGTATATTGTATAAACAATACTACTCCTGGAATTTAATTTTTATATATATTTAACAAGATATAATAATAATAATCGAGTGTATTAATTTTTTAATAAAAATTGAAAAATCGGTGTCGATACATGAATATTTATAAATTGAGGACTCTGTGATGCTATATATAAAAATATAACATATTGATTTTTTAATAAAAATTTAATTTTTTCTTAACGAACCTTAACGATCCAAAAACCTAAAAAATATACAGCATTATTAGAAAGGTTTTTAGTGTTCTTCTAGTGTGTTTAATGCTTGGCCAGCTTTTCGGCATTTTGGAGCAGTGTGCGACGTACCCCGACGAGTTTATCAGCGTTTGTCATTTTTCATCACACCACGCATTTAATTGCAATCGTTGTTTAACGAGGTTCATGTCTAACGAGTTTTTCCCTTAAGGAGATGACACTTTGGCTTTTCAAAATGTCTACCAGCCTTCTTCTAATCATTTTCTAATCTCATAAAACGATGTTGACATGTTTTAACAAATCTTGAATATACATATATGTATAAAGTGATCTCGTTGCAACCGTCGAATGTACTTACACACGCCACACTTTTTAATCATAAATGTATACAGCTGTACACATTCGTTTTATCATGTTTTGTTACTAATTAAAATTTCGTCCAACGAGCCGAAGAAGCGTTTCTCAAATCCTCGAGGACAAATTTTTTATTATTATTTTCTTCTCGTAATCATTGCATGATTGTCGCATATTTTTCTGAACTCGTTGGTTCGCGAAATCATTGGCCATGTTATCGCTTATTCTTTGCACTCTGAAATTTCGGCTAATCCCATAGACTTATTTTGACAGCACGTGTTTTAGCAAAGGTGTCAAATGTTATCGCGATAGCCAGCAGCTTCTTGGAAAGAAGACAACAATCGAACACGTGCATATCATCGTGTATAACTTTTAGCAACCACCTGACCCCATTGAATCTTACAGTTCTAAAAGTTGGAACTGTGGACCTTGTCGTGTCAACGATCATGTCAGCAGATTGAAGTTAATCTTCGTCAGCTCTCGGTATATCGATTCGTCGTTTCTGCAATTATTCCGAGTAAGTATATTGGCGAGGCAAATAAATTCTGCTCTTGCCTGGGTTACGTTTTGCTTCTGATCCTAATGGCCACCATTTTGAAGCTAGACTTGCTAGACTTTCCTTTGGAAAGTCAGTTTACAAAAAGTTCTGCAGGCTAGTAAATTTTCTCTAATTTTATTTGAAAATGGCGGGAACTGTAATTATTGCTATATCAATACGAAAACTAGACAATAATGGCGGTTGTCAGTCATTCGCGAGTCTAATATTTCCCGAGGCTGACCACTGGCAATAAGTTTAACGTTCAGAGTGATGCAACAATTGTTCCCCGACAAAAACATTTATACGTTTCCATTCGCGGAGGAAAGGAAAATATGAAGGATGTAACGGGGCAGAGAGCCATCGGTTTCCGGTTCGAGCCGGTTGCTAAAAATCGTTAGCGTCTCGGCCCTCGGCTGCTGTCGAGATTCTTAAGTTCCTTTCCTTTGTTTTCGAATCATCCATAGCGTCCCTCGGTGCTCGGTGTTTCGCCGATACATTCTGTGTATATTCGCGATGTGTATGTGTGTTCGGGGCACGCACACAATCAACGGGAAAGTCGCGCGTGTTTTGACGTATCTGGAGTCTGGAGGCTCGGCTGTACGGTCGGCGATATGTTTATCGTTATTGATTGCATAATGCGGTAGGCACGGCCACGAGCTTCTTATATGTCAACAACGATTTCATAAGGCAAAGTTATTCCAATCGACAGCGTTACTTTGTTGACTTTGGAGTCCTTCCCTTGGTCCATTTGTTTGTCCCAATTTCATTGTCCTGCAGTGGCTCTTCGGTATTGGTCAATTCTTTTTTCAGATGATGTTCAAATATTTCTTTCCTTTGCGATCCTAAAAAAATTCAAGATGTTTAAATATATGTATATGTATAGAGTTACAAATGTCATAAATATTTATTTAGCATAAAATCGATATTAATTGCTAATTTCGAATCTGTATTTAGTCTCAGAATACTCGATTATTTGTGTGATTATCCTGTAGGACAACTTGAAATTTTTGACGAGTCTATACATATGTATTGTAGCCTGGGATCCCGAGATCGATTTCTCCGTTAAACAGACGGTTGCTTCACATATTTCTGATTAGAGAACCCCCGCGACGCCTCGGCGAAAACCTTAAGAGACGTTTATCTCTGGTCTTTAACCCTAAATGCTCGTAATAACGAGCAGCATTATCATTGCTTTTGCTATTCAATTTTCTTATGCTCGTTGCTCGCTGAAAAAACGGAACGATTTCATCAGCTCGCTATTGTTTGTCTATCGTATCGAATTATTTTATTAAGAAATCGTGACGACACGTCTGGCGATTCTCTCGCCTCGTTAATATCCAATCTTTACAACTTCTTGCAGGTTTATAATTATTACGCTTTAAAAATCATGGACCAGAGCTACGCGAAAAAAAGTTGTATCGGACCCATTATCGTACCGTTCTGGACTGTCGAAACACATTACCGTGTAAACTGCACACCTTAGACTCTAATGTAGACTTACAATTAGACTATATACTGTGCAAAAATTGTTAGTTCCTCGCGACTCTGGGACGACGGACACGGACCTTCTCCAAATCCGAAAGAGTCCCTCGTTGAAGGAGACTTTCGGAGCATGGTAAAAGGGAGTATAGGTTCTGTTCCATGCTAAACATCCGACATCCTCCGACATCTATCAAAGCCGGAACGAAATTGGTGCCCGCGCGACAAGATGGCCGCGCGTTCGGCCGGTACATCGGTTTGATTTTACGTGTTCCGCGGTACGTATCAGCTGTTCGGGTGACAGTTTGCCAGCCGTGAGCAGTGCGTCGAGGCTTATTGTTTGGGAAGCAATATGGCTATCTGGTGACTAGTAAGAGTGCGATACGTAGACAAAGGGGCAACGCAGTTCTCATGGTAGTTGGAGACGCGTTGTGCGTGCCGTTCTACCTTGTCTAAGTAGAAACCAACCCACGGGGAAGTTCGTAGAATGTTGGAGCTGGAGGTGGTGCCCGAGAGATCCCTCGGCTGCGAGCAGTGGGAATTTATTTTAGGCAAGTGACGAAACCACTCGTAATGTATCGCGGCCTATCCCGTATTACGCGTAATTTTCAAACGTGTCAATCTCGATCGAAATCGATCCGAATCGATCCGCGGCACACGAACGGATCAATGGGAAGGATCGCGGGGTTCCGAGGGCCGTAGTGCGTCTTATCGATGCTGTCGTGATACGAGCGAGCGAACTCGCACACCCCGTAATATCGGTTCTATTTGTAAACACCTCCGCTTGACAATCGTATGCGCGTAAACAAAGAAAATGGAGCCCATCCGCGGATAAATATTTTGTTGCCGCATTATGTAATTGTTGTCAGTCGTTCGCCACTTTGTTAAGCGTTCTCTGGGGCTGGGAATCCATTCTTGGACTGAGAATTTATCAGAAATAGACGCTCAGCTGTGCCACCCGCTGAGAAATACAGATTCGTCCGCCGAGAGTCGTTTAGAGTCGCGTCTGGCCGTTTATTTATGCGCATTTACTATCAAATAATGCATAACAGAGTTGAAATTAATTTGTTGCTGCACACGCACGCACACATATGCAGCACAGCACTTGGGACGATCGGTTTACTTTTTGCTGACTTTGGTTGTCTTTCTAGGTATGCATTTTTCCCAGTCTGTGTCAATAATACAATCCCAAGTGGGCATTATAAGAGGAGTACAAGTACTTTATAGCGATAGCGTAAGTAAATTTATGAATTTCAATTGAATTATCAATTCAATTTTCTTTTCTCTATGTTGGTTGTTGTTGAATCGATGTCTGATTTGCAGAATCCTTTAGACGTAGACTTAGTGATAAATTTACCTCACGACGGCGTTCGGCTTATATTCGACCCAGTGGTGCAAAGGCTCAAGATAATTGAAATTTATAATATGAAACTAGTGAAACTTAAGTATTGCGGTCTACCATTCAACTCGCCAGAGGTATTGCCATCTATCGAACAGATCGAGCATTCATTCGGGGCTACTCATCCCGGTGTTTACGATAGCGACAAACAGGTACAGTGTTTTGGTGCTGCTAACAACTCCCGACAAATAAAAAACAATTATGTAACAATTTGTGTTCTGTTCCATAGGTGTTTGTTTTGAACTTCCGAGGACTGTCGTTTTACTTCCCCATCGACTCAAAGTTTCAGCCTGGGTATGCTCACGGACTTGGGTCGTTACAATTTCCAAATGGGACTTCCCCTCTTGTCGCAAAGACAGCTATCTATGTTGGTAACATGGCTGCTGGGAGTGGAAGCGACGAGCACAACCTAAAGACACCGCCACCTCCCCTACCGCTTGTAATTATTGTTTGTTAGCATTGGTAGTTTAAGACATGCGTTAGCCAAGACAGCTTTAACACTGTACATCTGTATTTCGGCAGGTCTGCTATCATAATAATCTGTATTTAGAGAAGGCGGATGTTATACGGGATAAGACCCGTACTCGTGGTCTTAGACTGCATCTCTTCACGGAAGGTAGCTCTGTGACCAGGGTACTACTGGAGCCGAAGAAACACTGCTTGACCAAAGAGGTATTATTTTACAATTTAACTCGTGACGCTCCGAGATCTTCCTCGGATTACCTATCAGGGACTCGAAGGCATTTATATATTTATTATCGGCATAGGATTTTACCAATACAGATATCATGAAACAAAACTTTTTATGTTCTTTTGAAAAGGAGACAGTGCAGTTGCAAAGGGTTGATTTTATGGATTAAATGAGCAGTGAAAAAAATACTGTGCGTTTTCAGGTGTTGTTTGGCGATACCTGCGAAGATGTGTTGAGCGCCTTGGGCGCGCCATCACGTGTGTTCTTCAAGGCAGAGGACAAAATGCGGATTCACAGTCCTCATGCGCACAAACGCGATAAAATAAGGCGATCCGATTTCTTCTACAATTATTTTACCTTAGGATTGGTAAGCTTCTCAAGAAACGTCTTACGATATCAAATTAATACTGTTTTGAACTGCAGTCTAATTATAATGCACAATTTTAACTACCATCGTGTCTTATTCGCAGGACGTTTTGTTTGATGCCAAAACCCAATGTGTTAAGAAGTTTGTGTTACACACAAATTACCCGGGACATTATAATTTTAATATGTATCATCGCTGCGAATTCTCGTTATCTCTGCCGCCAGAAAATAATTCCACTGAATCGGGGAAACTCATTGACGTTTCCCCATCTCCAGTTACGGTGAGACATGGAATCTATTTTAATTTCTACTCTCTCTCTCCCTCTCATCACTCATGTTATTTATTCATTCGAGATAAACGATAGAACGTTATCGTTGCTGACTCCGCACGTTCGCAACGCAGTTGCACCATCCGTAGTTGTCGTGTAGGAGATAAACTGCGACTTTTCAGATACAAACGAAGTATTAATTGGTCTTTATTCTTTAGATCACTGCCTATACTAAATGGGATAGAATAAGCGAGCAGTTGAAGGCCAGTGCGAGACCGGTGGTCTTGAATCGAGCGTCTTCGACGAACACGACAAATCCGTTTGGATGCACGTTTTGTTATGGTATTCGCGACGCAATCGTCGAGGTGATGGCGAATCAGCACATCGCGAGCGTAACTTTGTACAGGGCGGCGTGACCTTGATCATTCGCGCGACATTGTGCATTATCGAGCGCTCTGTGAAGAGCTGACGGAAGAAATGGCGTTGGAATAATGTGAAAGAAAAAATAAAACCCGAAAAGAAATATGTAAGGGAATAGGCAGGTTTTAACGTTGGCAATCGCATAATAACAGTTACTCCGAAAGGCTGCATGGTCCCGGAGGGAAGTGATAAGAGCAACACGGTATCGGATAGCAGACGCAGTTCTTTTTAACAGTAACGTTAGGGAAACCAGTTAACGTTTTTTCGATTGCCGGGAGAGGAAGGTGATGCAGCGCGAGGCTCAGAAACCAGGCGATATCATTTTGAATATCACGTATTGTTGCTTATAATATTTTACATTCTTCCTTGGATGCGTCCATCGGGGAAATAAACGAGCGGAAAACAAGAAAAAAAAACGTGTGGAAAGAAAAAAAAGCAAAAAGAACATCAACTAAGGGGTACAAGTGTCTGCAATATTCGATAAATATCATATTTAATATACTGTTTTTATCTTTTGGTTATAAGTTTTAAATATAGCTGAGAATAAAAAAAAATGTGGTTTTGTGTGAGCGATCAATAACTGTAACGATTTGAGCTCGATAGATTGAAAAGAACAAAAAAAAGAAAAAAATAAAGAAGAGGAGAGAGGGGAAGTAGTTCCAGAGGATAAGAATTTTGATAGTTGATGAGTCTACAGTGATTATAACAACAATAACGATTCAATAATCGTAAGACAAATGTAATAACGTGCTTAGTGCGAGTGCGAAAAAGAAGATGTGCGAGTTTCTTGGATGAAAATTTTCTAACGCATGCTACAGGTAACAGGCAACAAAACAAAACAAAATGAATGGTACAACCGGAAAATAAATATCGTTCGGGTGTGAGAACCGTGTTCTAGCAACCGCCTGGTCAGTCTGTACAGAATTCTACGTAACAATGTGAATTATAGTATTCCGAATATACTATATGTTAATTTCTTAACATAGCAATGACTTCTCTTTTAAAAAAAGAAGTACCAAGATGACGCAGATTATATGCTAAGCGGAAAAGCATATGTTTGTCTGTGCAAGGGGAATTAAAACAGATGGCCTGTTTTTTTACGCTCCTATCTATTGTACACTCTTGAACATTGTGATACGACAGATTTTAAGATTCGAGAAAGAAAAAAATAGATTACATTGACTACTTGTTTGCATTAACACAACACGCATACAACAGAAGAAGAAGAAGAGGAAGAAAAAACCGAAAAAAAATACGCAAGGAGATAATAATTTAGTTGATAATATACTTTTTCTTATATTTCTCTCTGTGCAGTTAGGTAAATATTGCGGTATGAATGTATAACGCAGAGCTCGGTTAGACCCGTTAGTGTTTTTTAGTATTTAAATGTAACAATGGATTCCTCTGTAAAACCGCTGCGACGCAGCGACTAACGGAAAGTTCGTTTTTCGTTTCTTTTTCTACGAATTTCGATTCACTTCGATGTTAAATTGCACAATCGTCTAAATGACCCTATCTCCGAGTTGTTTCCCAGTAAACTGTATAGGGTAACGCGAAAACAGAGCTATGTTTTATGTATCGTGTAAATCCTCGATATAGTTGGTATAACCTACAGTGATTATAAGATCGTCTGTAACGAATAATAATCGTGAAATATAATAACGAAGACCATTTTATGGACACACGTGAAATATTGTACGATATGTATAATTACTTTGATTAACACTTTTAACCGCACAGACTCGCGAACATGCTTTTTGTCTTATTCTCACGTTGACCTTACATAGGGAAGTATCGGGACGTTTGTGTATTCTGAACGGTTGTAAAAACTCTTTTCTCCGAATCTATCTGCGCCTTTCATTCGATTTTTATTCGAAATTCGAAGACGAATTGATCTCATTACGCCTGTCTCCGAACGGGAAACGAGGGAGAGTAAATACTATTTATTTATTTAGAGATGTGCGAGAACCTGAAAATCTTCTTAAATATGTCAGGATTCCTGAAAATGATCAGGGTTATCGGAAATTTCCGGGTTATTCTTCAGAATATTCTTGGGAACACCCGAACCGACGTTTTCTGGCCCTCGCACACCTTTGGAAAATACGGAAGAAAAAGTGTTAATCGATGCATAATTGTTAGGTTATATGTAGAGAATTTGAGAGACGCGGACAGCGCTCGTTCGGCCAGGAAATCGCGGCTGTCCTTGTTTCTCGGATTCTATTTCGAATACCTCCTGTTTTGTCAACGCTACGTCGAGTTATTTTTGCGTGGAAATTATCTTCGAGCGAGTATATAGACCGTCGAATTTTTCCGCGTGTCACGCTAAACGGGAGAAAAAAGTAAAAAAATAAAAAAACTCGTTAAATCAGCGAATCGTATGGAAATTACGTTCTCTATATACTTACTTCGAGCGATCACTCCTAGAGAAGTCTCTCTATTTACTTTATACGAGAAGAAGAAAATCATTTTGTATCGAATGGACTATAAAATCGTGTAAAACCATTTTTCTATTGAATCATTTCTCTTTCGCGGATATATCTGACTTCGACAATCCTTCGCTGTACGTGTTACTTTCGAGAAAACCGTTCTGCTGACCAATGGGGGGCAATCGATTGCGACGATGTTCGTTCCAGTCGTGTTTCGAACGCAATAAAATAGCTAATTTTTTGTTTATCGTTTACCTGCTTTATTTCCTTTTGCGTGGACTGCGAAAACCGTCGAGTGAATAGTTCGGACAGTTTTTCTGTGATTCTGAACTTCGGGCTTGTTTATATCTGTTCATCTTGATCGCGTTCAATCGGTCTCCTTGCGTCACGGTGCGCGAACTCTGCGATTCTCTTTCCGAATCATCTGTTCCTCTAATATTCCTGAGCTTCCCTGCGATTAAATGTTCACTCAACATCGGAGTCATTTCATAAATCGGAACTATTAACCAAATTAGGTAAAGTAGATGTATCGTTTTAGTAGCGTTTAAGTACTTATTCGCTGCTTATTCGGATTAGCCATTCATTTCGCACATAATTAGTTCATATACGAATCAGAGAATCATTAGCGTAAAATAACAATTATGTTCGCGCGTTTGGACACTCTCCTATTCAAACGATTGCTTCTAGAAAGAGATGCGTGCGCATCTAACAAGGTGCGTACGCATCTGCGTTGGATGCGCGCGCTGCTGGACACTCGAAAAACCGCGGCAAAAGAATCAAAACTTGCTGCGCGCGCAGTCGACGATAGATCGATCGATAGATTTGGCGCGCAAGTAAGAATTTTCAAATGTTTCCCACGTAAAACTGTGGTAATTTCAAAAGATCAGCCACCAAATTAATTCTCGATGAAATAGTTGTACTAAATGTTCTTCGTATAGTCTTCTGCGAGTAAATAAAGTAAAATTCTTGCCATCGCGGAAGACTTACCTAGAATTCGAGTGAATTTCGTCCTGTTCGATTTTTCTGGCGGTGTATTGGGTTTGTTTGGCTCTAAAATGTTTGGAAAATTATTTTTCTTTAGTAAATCATACTGGATATTATAGAAATCTTTTGAACACTTCACCTGGGCATGCAATCGGCGATGATTCGTCTGCGTTTCTTTCCATTTTGTCTAGCATCGAATAGATTCCTCGTTTATGGTGTTGGTTACCAAAGTATTTTAATCTGCAACGAAAACACTAAACAATTCATTCGTGTGTATGAAAGGAAACGATAAAACGCATTAATTCATTGAAATTGTTGCTTTAAAATTCCTACTCCCGATCACACGAAACAAATTACTATTCCAAACAAGTATTTGGCTGATGGTGTGCGATAAAATTGTTATTTATTGTTGGAAATGTTTCGTTGGGTGACCTGTACTGTTCGCCGGCGTTCAGCAAATTTTTCTCCACGTTCTCCAACCACGTTTGCTGATGTCCGATAACGGAACCGGGTCGGCAAATCCTTATCCAAGCAATAGCTTCTCTCGCCGTCATTTTGTAATGTTTTATCAAGTAAGCCGCAATTAGGGAACCCGTTCTGCCCAGGCCGGCCTACGATACCGGCATATAAACAGTAAAATGAATCTAACGGGACACGAAAACACTTTTTAAAAATGGAACTCCGCCGATTACTTTGCAGTGGACTGCTATCGGCCCGTCGGTATTTTCGCTCAGCGAAAGAAATTGATTTAGAACCCTCTTCGGAGGAACAGTACCGTCTGGCATGAACATGTCGTAGTGGGAAATGCCTGCGGTTGTGAATCTGTATGAAAATATAATATAATCGATCGATTATTCGCAACAGGATAGTAAAAACAGGATGAAAATTGGCATACCTCGACGCGTCGTACACTTTTTTATTCAATCTAACCACAGCGGTGACACGATTTTTTAAAAAATAATTGATGTAACATTCAGGGGGGTGGTACGGCGTTCCCGGTTCGGTGCTGGGGCCCACGAACGCCAGGAATTTTCGCGGCACCATCCAATTCAGATTTCCATTCCTCATGTCCTCGTATTTTTCGTATTCGACGAGGTCAAAGTCGTCGAAATAAAAAAATCCGAACGAGGCTGCCTTTTGTAGTGCGTTTAAACAATCTATCGAAATATTGATAGAAATTGTTAGGGAAACGTTTACTCAACAATTGAAAAAGATCGGTTCACGTATCTTGCCTAGTATATGGATGTGGTATATAGAGGAGCCCATGGAAGCGTCTTGGAAAGATGCAATTGGCAAATCGCTCCCCATGAAGAGAGTGTTATAAGCTTCCTTGGGGCTTTTGTGCAAGTACAACACAGCATACGAAGCTACCAAATAAGCAGCGTTTGCCCTCTTGTCATCTCTCTGCGAGGTATAGTGCACAATCTGTTTATGCTTGTTCGTTGAGCTCTGTAGCTTCTTGTTCACACTGCTGCAATATCTGTTAACAAATTATATTACAATTGGTTTAGGGGCACTTGAATTTTTCAAAAGCACCTGCAGGGAATTTTTAAAATACCAGGTATGTAAATATGAAACCGGAATTGACCCATAGGTCAATCTAGCCTCCAGGTCCTCTAGCTGTCAATGTAGTTTCCGTCAAACCGCGTCATTGACGCCATTTTCTTGTTTTGACATCTGGTCAAGATTTTCAGCTCACAATCATACAAGGTTCATACAACAGCATAGTTTTTAATAATGTTGAACATGTTCCATTTGAAGAAAACTGCTGCAGAATCGCATCGAATGCTTGTCGAAGCTTCCGGTGAGCAT
>CM052319.1:13513333-13529723 GCA_028455605.1 Lasioglossum malachurum
TCAAAAGAGGAACAGTTTTTTTGGCGTGGCATCGACAAATTGTCAGAGAGATGGGAAAAATGTGTAGCTACCGATGGACGATACTTCGAATAAAATATTTTATATCATTGTCATACAATAAACGTGTTTTCACTATAAAATAAAAATATTCTATATAAAAATTCCGGTTTCATATTTACATACCTGGTATTTACGATTTAGTAGTTGATGAAGTTATTTATAAAACTCATTTAATTGCTTCTGCTGATCTTTTCATGGGACATTTAAGGAATCGTACAATGAAGATTAACGGTTCGGATAATAGAGGTGTTTCGCCAGATCGTGGATTAAAAACGAGCAAACATTAAAAACTGGAATGCTGAAGAGATCCACCTAACTCGGACACAGCAGTGGAGAGGATCAATATTTCGCGAATGTCGTGTAGATTTCTGTCACACGTATCCAGACATTACCGTGGTTCCCTGTGTGGAACGACACGGTTGTTCGAGCTCTTTCTCCCTCTCCCTCTCTCTTTCTCTCCGCTTCGAACCCGAAGAAATCCGTGGCGGCTGGCTGGATAGCGCGTGCACACGCTGCCTGAGCAACCAGCTCGTCAAAGGCGATTGTCCGTCCACGCGGAAGCGGAGCCAGCGAGCATCTATCCACCATCGATCGCCTCTCACTCGCAGAACACGTACACTTCGTGTCCCCGTACACGTTCCTCAGCGCTCTTCCACGGCCGGCATTTTGGTAGCGCGTGTGCGTTGTTCGTGTGCGTGCACGCGACGCACAAGGATTTGTACGAAATCATTTTACCGGAGGTTGTGTTCCAGCTGACGGAATATTTCTTCTCGAACAGAGCTTCTCGCGCAGCTCTTACTGCAGACGCAGGGTGTACAGTGTACACTTCTTGCGTGCCAACTTCTTCAGGGTTCACGTTGATCTTCTGCTCAGTAGACAGTGGATTTTACGCTTTTAAGACAAAAATGGGTGGACGTAATTTAAAACGCGTACAAATATTAGAAGAAATTCACAATATTCTTATATTATTTTCAACTAATTAAGCTAGGAAAGAAATGTCTATTTCATTCCAATTTTTGTTGCGATTCGGGTAGAACATTTTTATTATTAAAAATTCGTTTCAAGTTAGTTAGCCGGAGCTTTCCATCCGAAATAAACGTCGAAGAAGATCGGTGTACGGATGCGCGCGGAAGGTGTTCGAGGAAGATTTTCGGATTTGCCTTTCGGATTTCTCTAGACTTTCGCGGCGCGAGTTGTCCTCTTCCGAGAAAACGTTGACGAGCGAGACGGGCCTCTTCTCTGTCGAACGTGTAAAACCAGGTGGGGGCGTGGGTCAGCGAGCGTTCCAGGTTTCCAATCGGCTGGATGACGATATTTCAACATTCGACTGTCGGCGGGTGATCATGGTGCAAGATTTAAGTCTTGATTCACCGGGACGGCCATTGATACGCGGCTCAGGTACACGCTGAATTCTTATGCTAATGCGAGAAAGGAGCCGAGAAGACAATACGTCCACATCCACACACGCCCGGGGCCCCCGTCCACATGGCATCTGTATACACTCTGCGTCCCGTATTCTGTATTCTGTCAAGTGAATTAATACAATCACGAGGACCGCTGGGTGATTTTAGATGCGGTGAGATCGTGATCGCCGCGAGCCGGGCCTTTATTGGGCTTTCTCATTGGGAAACGGTGATATCGGGTCGTCAGCAGCCCTGACCTTGGAATATAGAGTGCCCGATACGCTTTTCCTTCTTCGATCTTTCCTCCTCGAACGATCGCCCAACGCAACGTTAGAGACTTCTTTTCAATTAGCAAAAGATTCGTTTCCATTTTTTTTTTTCGGTGGTAACCTTTGCCTAACTAACTTGAAGCTCCGCGTATATTTCTAGGATGTTTTTAACGAGTTATGCGAATTTTTTCAGTCCTTTTCCACTAATTAATTATTAGGTCAATCGGAAAGTTCGATTAACATTTTAATCATGATTGATTGATTGATGTGTACGATTAGAAAAAAAAGTCGTCGAAAAATCGGCGATTGATTCAATCGATTGATGAAGTTAATCGTCAATCGTCGATTAAATGAAGAAATCGTCGAAAAATCGGCGTTTGATTCAATCGATTGATGAAGTTAATCGTCAATCGTTGATTAAATGAAGAAATTGTCGAAAAATCGGCGATTGATTCGATCGATTGATTTAATCGCCAATCGTCGTAGCTTTCCAGGAATAATAACTTCAAACACAAAAGCACGTAAACGGAGTTTGTATTATAGACCAAATGACAATACACCTAAAAAAAAACTCAGTTTACATTTTTTCCAGTATCCATACAGTTTTGATTACGTATTTCATTTCGAAATTTCAGCAGTTAATCATTAATCAATTATCCGCTTGACGATTAATAATCGTTAATCGCAATTAACGATTAATAGTATTTAATCGTTAACCGGGATTAACGACTAAACTAGGAGATTAATTGTTAATTGCGATTAACGATTGAAGTAGAAATTTAGTCGTCAATCGTTGATTAATTTTTTGCCCTATAACGTCTAAAGTAAGGTTAACTTTTTAGTTTGTACATCTTTCAATAAAATTCAATACATAACAATATACGCTTGCATCAATACATTTAGAATGTCGGAATTTGAGTCGAATAAGCGTCATTTGCGCGAAGTGTTAATCTTTTGCTTCAATTCGAAGAAAACTGCAGCTGAAGCTCATCGAATGATTGCAGACGTTTATGGCGATAATGCTGTTTCCGATAAAACATGTAGAGAGTGGTTTCGGCGCTTTAAAAATGGTGATTTTACTGTGGAGGGCAAAGAGCGTTCTGGACGGCCACGAGTACTCGAAAATGAAGAATTGCAGGCATTGGTGGATGAAGATCCATGTCAAACGCAAAAACAAATTGCAAATCCCTTTAAAAGCCTCGGGGAAGGTTTACAAGGAAGGAAAGTGGGTCTCATAAGCCATAAGCCAAGAGACATTGAAAAGCGAAAAACTATCTGCGAAATTCTGCTTGCGAAACGTCACGAAAGTTGTCAAAGAAACGTTAGAAGCACTTCGCTGGGAAGTGCTACCCTGTGCGGCTTATTCGCCAGACTGTGCCCCATCTGACTATCACTTGTTTCGGTCGATGGCACACGCGCTTGCTGAGGAACGATTTAATTCTTACGAAAATGTCGAAAAATGGATCTCTGACTGGTTAACCTCCAAAGATGACTCGTTCTTTCGTCGCGGAATTCGCTTGCCGCCCGAAAGATGGGTAAAAGTCATCGCTAACGATGGACAATATTTTCATGAATGTACTTTTTCATTTTGTTTCTTAAACAAAGCTCTACTTTTTGTCAAAAAACGGACGGAACTTTCCGATTGACCTAATATATGTAGATAGTAGATAGCGTCCACTATCGATTGCTGTCGAAGCCAACACAGGGTCCACCTGTTCCTGTTAGTTCGGCGGTTTTCGGGTCACCGTCGCGTCGCGACTATAGAAAAATGGATATCTTCTTCTTACAACGGGAGGATCGTACCAGTTATTGATTCTGATACCGGGCCTCGGTTATTGATCACTTTCTTCCTGAAGACTGCGGGAACCACCTGTACTCCGCGCATACAATACACCGAGCCATGCTGTGCGAGACGCGATGAAACATCGAATACATTTCGGAATTACGTATGCGTGTCCCAATTACCCGGTTACTCGATCGCGAATCGTACATTAACGAATTGTCACTGCGCCCGAAAGTATCGTACGGCAACATAAATCCTCGGCGATCTTAACGGTCACCGGCATCGTGCAGCAATATTGGAGAGACTGCACCTTTAAAGGTGCAACATTGCTGCGATCGAAGTATCATGGCTATCGAACTTTTAATCGATTCTTAATTTTACACGGACAATTACTAGCGATATACCGATGGAAGTGTACATTAATTTAATAAGCAAATATAACCTGCCAACGACGAATTTAATAAACAGTCAGGGTCCTGTCAGCTAATTAACCAGCCGACGTCGGGTCTTTAATCTTTAATAAGCGATCATACATATGCGAAAACCATTGCGCATAAACGTTTCTTTTACGTGATTGATTTGCTGAGTCGCCGCTGCCGCGCCGGGTTAAGAAAGTCGTCGCACAGCCAGTCTCCTCGACTGTAGCCCACGGTACACGTGGGACCCGCTTCCGGTTGGCTGGTACCCGAACGTTACGGTATCGACAACTTCCGGTCATCGCGCGTCGGAACCTCGAAACCGGCGGATCCGGCGATCTCCTGAACCGAATACATATCTGCGCAACACGCCGTTAAAGATAAGCCGCGGCGTTGAAAAACTGGACGATAACGGCGCTGGGAAACGTGTTCGCCACGGAGAATGTTGTGAGAACGTGGCTTCGTTGCGCACCTGTCCTCACGGTCCAACGGGAGCCTCTTCTATTAACCTGTCCCGACGCAATTTCCGTCAGCGATCGAGCCGTTAGACCTGCAGAAGAGTCGATTTTTCATATACAGGCTGTGTCCGTTAAGTTATGTCACCATTTTTTAGGCATTTCCGGTGGTGTAATTAAAAAATGTTTTAGACAAAAGTTTCTCAGTACTTGGTGAGCTACGTGTTCGCACATTTTTAAATCTGAAAAAACGCTTTTTACGTAAAAAACTAAAGGTCACCTTGACTTTTTTAAATGGCACCATATGTTTTGGACGTCATAGGGTTGTTGCTAACGTCGAGACGAATTCAACAGTGTATTACACCATGACCTTGAAATGATCTCGAAAATTTTGTGCAAACGTAACTTTAATGAAAAATTATTTCTTACAAAACGATCTTCTACGATACAGAGCTCCGCTCTTTGTATTAGACTTTTCGTTGTCGCCATAATTAGGGCGTCTCGGTTTATGTTATTACATGCAGTTGTTATGCGATTCCGAAGTTCTTGAACATTATTGATTGTTGTGCCGTATACAACAGATTGCAGATATCCCCACAGATAAAAATCCAACGGAGACAGATCCGGAGAACGTGGTGGCCAACGAATTGGACCATACGTTTCTCTATCCAACGATTTCTAAACTTGTTATTAAGATATCCCCTAATTATAATAGCATTGTGGGCAGAACACCCGTCTTGTTGAAGGTACATATCGTTCCTAATGTTCAGTGAAATGTCTTGCAATAAGTGTGGAAGTTTTTCTTCCAAAAAGTTAAGATATCGAGCAGCTGTCAAATTTTCTCCGAAGAAATATGGTCCGATTAAGTGACCATTTAAAATACCACACCAAACAAAATTTTTGAGTTTGAGGTCGTCCGAAGGTCATAGTATAATACACGGTTGAAATCGTCTCGACATCATCAATAATCCTATGACGTCCAAAACATATGGTGCCATTTAAAAAAGTCAAGGTGACCTTTACTTTTTTACGTAAAAAGCATTTTTTCAGATTTAAGAATATGCGAACACGTAGCTCACCAAGTACTGAGAAACTTTTGTCTAAAACATTTTTTAATTACACTACCGGAAATGCCTAAAAAATGGTGACATAACTTAACGGACACACCCTGTATTTGATAGAGATTTGCTCAATGTTTGTGAGAAGATTATCGTCGCTTCCACTTTTCGATGGCAGAACTGTTTTCTTGTTAATCATTTCCCTGTGACACTTTTACCAACATATTCGTGACGATTTTTCTATCAAAACGAGGCCACGATGTATTGGATTCGAACGAATGTTCGTTGCGTTTTTAAATTGAAATTCAACGATCAAAAAAGAGGATGTTGGATTTTCGTTCTGTGAACGCGCGAAGCGACTTTCGACCCTGTACAGAATAATGATGATTAGCGATCCTTCGTTCCCCATTTCTGTGTCATCGGCTCGATTGTTCGTGCCGGCGATGTTTGGACTAGATTTTCTTTTTTTCCATGATCGAGCACTCACGCAGAAGAGAGAACGGTGCGGCGCGGCGGTGAGAGCACACGATGTAACGGTCGTTCTGCCTGGCCAGGGTGGATGAGTGCAGCATTTCCCGTATTGTCATCGTAACTCGCGACCACTATCCGCGAAATGACAACTGCTGAACACTGCTGCCAGAGGTTCTCGGCTGACTCGATCTGCTCTCGAGCGATTTCGGAGACAGTGTTTATCAATTTTTTAAACATATTTTTTTGGGTAGAGTCATTTCTGTTGTTTCTAATGTAACATTTTATTTATCCAATTCGGATAAATCCAATTTGGTCTAAATGATTCTAAATTCTTAATGCATTTAATAGGTTGAAAATAATATGTACAGTGTACAGTGGGTGTACAAAGTATTCGTACACCTTTCGAAAACTAACAACTTTCTTATAATTGTACTAAACGACCTGATTGTTTGTAATCGATTAGAAGCATTGGTTTACGAAATGATATTTGGTTTACATGCGAAAATAAAAGAGGGATTTTTTAAAACTTTTTTATTTGGGCCCTCAATGAAAATTTAAAATACATGTTTTGTAGATCTACAGTGGGTGTACGAAGTACACTAATTGATTATAAAAAGTCAGGTCGTTTGGTACTATTATAAAAAAGTTGTTAGTTTTTAAAAGGTATACGAATACATATCCAATGATAAAGATCAATGATGAAACACTATCAATATTGCAAATTAATTTAGACACTCAACGTTCGATCCTGAGTAATATTTGCGTCTGAAAAATAATATAAATATAATAAATGTTCACTTTAAATATCTTATGACAATACCAAATGAACCACTTTTCCATACTCGCTATATCAGAAGAAATACTATTTGAAATTATTAAACGCGAACTGATTTCATGCTGGTAGACACTGCATGAAATAAACCAAGTGAAGGTTACAGAGTATGGTTCATTTGGTATTGTCATAAGATATTTAAAGTTAATATTTATTAGATTCATATTATTTTTCAGACGCAAATATTACTCTTGAGAATGATCCACATCAGGATCGGAACGTTGAGCGTCTAAATTAATTTGCAAAATTGCTAGTGTTTCATCATTGATCGAACCTGTGCGTCGATATCATCACATGTTAATTGTATACGAATACTTTGTACACCCACTGTATAACAGATAATAGCATACGAAGTTTCTTTCAATGTTTTCACTATTTTAAATTACACCATCTGGTTTTTGTCATAAATGCATACAATTCGCTGTCTATTTATCAGCCAAGCATGTGCAATTTTGCCGTGTCCCCGATAGATGTCGCGTGGTTTCAGCAAACCCGCGGAAACGGTTCGGAACAGTTCCGAGCAAAGCGACGCACGACGACACATTACTGGGTTCTCCGAGAGACGATTTATATTCAGCACCGGACGTTATACATATCGTCTGCGTCCATTATCTCGTCATCGATTTCGTCTGACGTTACGTCGTAGAGTTGCCGTACTGATAACGTCGGGTTACTCGAGCTGGATCAACGATTTCTAATAATCAAATGGAATTTTTATCGATCTCGTTCGCGATGTTCGTGGTCCACGATCCCCTTCCTTTCGGAATTAGCGCGCCTCCGCGTCGGTGGGCGCGCAATCTTATGGATCGAGACGGGAATTTCATAATGAGATTTTGTTGTAAGCGTCGTGCCTCTCTTCTTCGCGTCAGCACTTAAGCCACCAAATCGTGTCGTGGCTTTCGTTGCTTCATTCATCCGTCCTAAGCCGGCTCGAACGTCAGATCCACGGAATTCAACCGGTATTTCGCTGCAGCAACGATACAAAGGTCGATAGATTTTACAGGGCTCTCCCCTTTCTTTTATGAAACAGTTGCGAACACATTCGTGAGATTTGGCTAGTTAAAATGGGACCAAACGCAACATCGTTCGGAGCACGGTTGCTTGTTTAATTCACGATTTAGTAGGATTTCTATTGCACGAACTGACGATGTCGGAATTATTTTGCAACGGCGGAATCTAAAGCGATCCACATTTATTCTGTTAGGCTGGAAAGAAAGTTCTTGCGGTTTTTGTTATTTCGATTTTAAATGCTCTATTTTCGATTAACATTCAATTCAAATCTAGCAATTTTGCAATAAATTTTCGATTAAGTTGGTGATAAATTGCATTGACTTTCTATATCATTTTAAAGTGCATTTTTCATTTGCTTGCTTCTGAATTGGCCGTAACGCATACAACAATCTCTAACCATCTACAGAAAATTGGGAAAGCAAAAGAGCTTGATAAATGGGCGCCGCACGAATTAAACGAACATCAACAAAATCGTCGTTTTGAAGTGTCGTCTGCCCTTCCTTTGCGCAATAAAAATGATCCATTTCTCAGAAGAATTGTAACGTGCGATGAAAAATGGATTCTTTATGACAATAGGAAACGATCGGCTCAGTGGCTAGACGACCAAAAAAAGGTCATGGTGACAGGTTGGTGGTCTATGGCCGGTTTGATTCACCACAGCTTCCTGAATCCTGGTGAAACCATTACAGCTGAAAAGTACTGCCACCAAGTCGACGAAATACACAAAAAACTTCAACGTTTGCGTCCAGCACTGGTCGACAGAAATGGTCTTATCCTTCTCCACGATAACGCCCGGCCACACGTCGCCCGACCGACTCTTCAAAAGTTGAACGAATTGGGCTACGAAACTCTACCTCATCAGATCTCCATATCTCATACTCACCAGATCTCTCGCCCACCGATTACCACTTTTTTAAGCGCCTCGACAACTTCTTGCGTGAGAAATGCTTCAAATCCCAGAGATAAAATAATCCCGATTACATTATCGATCGTAAATGTTAAACATTCAATTTGATGATGCTTTCAATAAACTTTTTTTCTTTCCTAACGTTTCGGTTCACTAAACCATCAACGTGCGCAAATCAATTTTTCATTGTTCATTTTACACAACTAAAGTTATTATAGCAAGTATGTATTAACATCCTGGTTGGTTCATTTTCAAATTACCTATTCTATTTACTGTATTTAATATACATATATGTTTTATTGTAGATGCAATTTTTTCCTTTGAAAAGGGTTCAAAACTGAACCGAAAAGTTAGGAAAGAAAAGAAGTTTACTGCAAAATTGCTAGATTTAATAAGTGATCGATACAGTTGCGCCGAAAGCATCATTAGATTAAATCCCAGAGAAATGCTGAAACGGCATTCGAGTTCGTCGCCTCCAGGACTCCATAATTTTATTCAACCGGAATAAGAAAACTTGTTAACAAAAGTGCATTGATTGCAACGGTCTTTATTTTGATTAATAAAGTTTTGTTTGAGCTGAGATCTGCGCATTTGAAGTTAATAGTTAAAAAGCGCAAGAACTTTCTTTCTGTCCAAGCTAATATATTTACTGCTCTGTAGAATTTTCTAAAAAGAGGGAAGAAATCGTGCAAAATCGAACGACCCGGGCTCGACCGAATAGAACCCACCTTCCAATCGACTTGGACCAGTTCGCAAGGTAAATTGAGCCCCGCTCGATATCAATTCTCGAGCCGGCTCGCCAATAAACCCGTACAATCGCGCAAGCTTCCGCAGCGCGACGGTCGAACGGCCGCATCTCCTGAATAAAAAGAGGAATCGATAGATCATCGGAGCTCGAAAATGGAAGGAATGCCGCGCGACCATCGTATTACCAGAGTCACCTTGCGTCAGCCGGGTCTCCATCAATTATTATCGATCGATTACGAACCAATGTAGCTCGCGATGCACAGCCGTGTTCCATGGCGATCTCTTGAAAAGCACGAGCCGAAAATTCAGTTCTACAGCAAAAAAAGAATGCACCAAATTCACGTTATTCGTAATTTTACTCTGCAAAAAAATCGTAAAGTTTTCGGAAAATTCATTGGGAGACTTACGGCAAATATTTCTCGGATGCTCCATTTCCACTGCGCTTTTGGTTGAACCAGAGGTCGGCCAACTATGGCCCGCCGCACAGTGTGAATTGACTTTTTAGCTGGACAAAATTCTAAATCGCCTATTTTTCAATATTTATCAATCAATATGTCTACAGTTGTATAAAATATGAATAATTATTAACTTTTTACAACATTTAGTTGGTTTTTGTTAATCAAACGATATATTTTAAGTGATTTATAATTAAATATAAAATACAACAAAGTTAGTAATGGATCTATGTAACACAGAATGATTGAACAAGTAGAGTAGATATTATCAAAGAATGTAAATGTAATTTACCAATTTACTTTTTGGAGATTCAGACATATTCTAACGGGAAGGAATTATTCTTTGGTTTAGTATGAGGTTTCAATTTATAAATAACAACTCTGCTTCATATTATTGTTTAATATTTTAATAAAAATATAAATAAAACGAAATAAATAACAGAGATCAAAATATAATAATAAAATATACCCATTAGAATTAAAGCATCACTAAATCTCAACCGAAAAATTGACATGAATTAAATTAAAGAATGGACTAGTATTACTTTGTGAAAATAAAACTTGTACAATAAGTACCTCGATTCATTTTAATAGTCGAAATGTGCTTTCAGTTTTTTTCCTAATGTTATTTATACCAATTTGTTTAGATTAATCTAAAAATTTGTATTTCCTATTTAAACTTTTCATAATTTTTATAAAGGATTAAATGTTTTGATTGCTGAAAAACAACAACGATAATAAAAATAACGAAACTGAAAGATATAATAAAAACGCAAGGGAGATGTAGACTGCACGCTGATCGCTCTGAGACTGAAGAAACGAATTTTCATAGGAAGAAAGTTCGGAGGAAAACTTGGGGATAGTATCATTGTTTATTCCTTATATACAATGAACGAAACCAATCCATAGGTTTCGAGTACACTAAACAAACCGCTAAGTCGCGTCCGGCCCGAGCTGTGATTGTGACGAGCGTGAACGTTAAACGACGCAGCTTCATTGTTAAAATTAGTACAGTTTTTCAACGTTCTGCAAGTCAATCTTGTTATTAAAATAAACTAGAGAGTCTCTACTTTATAATAATGTAAAAATCATCGCGTGGAGCATACATTATTTCATTAACGAAGAGGAGTAACATGGGCGTTTCTGTGGAAAAATAAGTACCGTCTTTGACGCTTAATTTACAAAAAAATACAGGGAAGTTATCGATAATTTGGAATTACTAAATTGAAAATACATGTTTTGAGATCCATCTGTCCACGAGTCCATCATATATAGAAAATTTAAACACTCCTTAGTATACATTTTAACATATTTCTAGCGCGTATGGAAATGTGCCCATTCATTTGTAGGTTAGGCGTCCATCTTTTAGGTGAAGTTTACATGCTCCGTAAACGTACAACAAAAGAATTTTAAGTTTCAATATTCGAGGGTTTTAATACATGGTTATTTTATTTTATATTGGCACAGTTAGTTTTTGTTTATTTGGAAGTGAATTTTGTCCAGCCAAAAAGGCCATTCGTTACACTGTGCGCCGCCTGGTTTTAATTAGGTCCTCGAGGTTAATGAACACGAAAAAACAAATCAAATTACGTAAAATGAAAAACATTATGTAAAAATATCACTTCCTAATAAAGAAATGTTGAACCTGGTTTTTTTCGTTGCTCTAAGAGTAGAATCTGCTACCTATGTAAATATCCAAGAGCTTGCTACGCCGGTCCCCTAGCCTAAAAATTCCACGTTCTGGCCCTTTTCAAAAGAAGTTTGCCGACCCCTGGGATAGACAACCGACTTCGGCAACCTCGAAAAAGTAGGGGTACCGATTTCGACGAAGATCGGCGGAAATGATGGTTTCTAGTTAGGTTTTCGCGCAACGGCAGCAGCGTGTGTCGCATCACGGGTCGGCGGGCGTTCGTTAATTGACCGGACGAGTATTGCAAACGAAATCATTATCATCCCCAACGGCGCAACGGCTGTCGAGTGGCCGGCCGTCGTGCTGTCTAGAAGAGGGAAACCGTAGAAGGTGGGAAACCTCTCGGAGTCTCCCAACTCCAAGCTAGGAATTAGCATTGCTTCTCCGGCATCTCTTCTCGTCTCTCTTCTCTCTTCTCTCTCTCTCCTCCTACTCTATCCGAGCCCTCCTCATCGTTCGCTCCGCTTCCTCTCCTCCGCGACTGGAAAAAACGTTCCCTCTCGAAAAACCCTGCTTCCCGCGATTATATCGTCCGTCCTTCTTCCTCTTCTTCTTCTTCTTCTTCTTCTTGCTCTTCCTGGCGAGTTGTGCTCGGCTTGGTCACGGCCATCTTCACGCTAGAAACGTTTCAAATGACGGGCGTTAATCGTTGATTACAGACTTCGTTAACCTGGAACGCTCATGTCATTTGTATTTTTACTTAATTACGTTAGATTAGATTTGATCAAATTAGCGTTGTCTCGTTGTGGCGAGAGATTAAGAAATAGTGTCCGTATATTGTCAGTAAACTGCAGGATGTTTGCAGTTATCGATACTTCGATCCAATTTATTTTCGATCAAGGATAAAAGAAGAAGATCGGACGAGAGTAAAGATAAATTACGGCTGAAATACATGGCAAACAACGCATCTGCATAAAGAAGCGTCGCAGTTTGTCGAGAATCGAAGTTCCGTGGACTTAAGTGCAGGGACGTGTGAGGCATTTAATATGCCACGTCTACCAAAATTGAAACGTGTAATCGGCGATCTCGCAGACGTTTTAATTTATCAATGAGTCCTTTGGAAATGGGCCAATTTCCGATGCATTACGAAGGGACACGTGAAATGCCGCCGCCTCGCAAACGAAGGAAAGAAGAAAGTCGCGTGGCGCCGCCGCCGACATACTATAGTAGACGCACAATGTGTGCACCACCTGCTGTGCAGTGTCCGCGCACACCGGTGTGTAGAACTGCTCGATCGTGGTCGGTGTGCACGAAGCAATTCCGCCTCGCGGTGCTGAAAAATGGGAAACTGAATTTTTCAGGCGGCACTGCCAGACCGGGAGCCTCGGCACCGATAACAATTCTATTATCCGGCACATCCGAACCAGAATAGAATACCCGGGACCATTCCGTCGATACAATGGAATGGATTCTTTGGCAATTGCGGTCCCGGCAAATAGGAATTATGTTTCGCCAATGCATTGCTCGCAGTGTCCATAAGACGGGCACGTCGCTGCCAACAGATTCCCGGCTCTGAAACCGGCACAGAGGAGACACGGGACCCGGTGAAATTCGCGTTACGTGTTACATAGCGATGATTCCGACGCGTCTTCGAAAGGTGAACGAGCGCGCGCAGGTGTGCTGCCATCGAAAATGATCGGCTGTTACACGATTAGACGCATTTCTCGCGTTTCGTAAGGCTACGGTCACAGTGGATGCGTTTTCCAAGCAGCCTGAACAATACGAACACGCCGAATCAATTCGAGGTACCGAAGTCCGCACACGATTATGCGGGATAAAAGTAAGGCAAAACTATTTCGGCAAGCGCGTTAATTAGTTGCACACGCCGCCGGCACAGCTGCTTTGTTCGGAGTCATCCTCCTTGACTCTATTCTTTTACCCGGGCTCGGGGATCTTTATGCATTTACGGTCAGAGAGATCCTCAACTACGAATTACTTTACCGTCCGGTGCATTCTTCGCAGTCCCTCCTGACCTGGCGTTATCGTTTCTGCAACGGAGTCGCGGCGATACCATCGCGAATTCTATTTCAAACGTATAAAGAAAAATTAATTTTTTATTCACATTTTCACAAATCTCATGAATGCACGAAGATCCACCGTCTCGGTGTATTGTTTCGGATTGTTTGATCTAGAAAAGATGTTGCGAGAGAAGAAATGCAAGCGTAACACGGTCGCAAAAAATGGTACGGGATTGCATAAAGATCCGCCGGCACGGCGGCGGCGCGGCGGCTGGAGACGAGAAAATAGCAGCGAGGCTGATGAAACAAAAGAGCTCACGGAGATGGAATAGCGGGCGGCGGAATGGTCGGACTGGTGGGGCTTAATCGGATGAAGAGATCGACAAACTGGACGTCCTCTTCAGCTTTAGAAGCTTCGGCTTATGTGGCACAAAGCGTGCTGTACTCGTCGCTAATTTGGTTACTTAACTTAGAACGTGGCCAGACGTGGAAACGACGCTTCTGGAACGAGAGGGTATCTACATATACATCAACTGAAATTCCGACCGTGTCGTCCGGAGACTTCCTAATGCCTTTTAAACGAGATGCGTGTGTCCCAACTTGGTGAACATTAAAACTGTTCAAGCGATTTCGCAGGGGTACAGATCCCCCGGGAATGCGACCACCATTTTGCATTTTATTCGTCCATTACATCAGTAGACTGCGGATTTGATGCATTTATGACGAAAATTAGTAGGCGTAACTCAAAGCAGGAAAAAGATTAACAATGCAAATATACCATCTTTTACATATAAAAATCATCAATGAGGAAAATCAATTTTTATTTGGCACGTGCAGCTTGCAATTGACGTATAGAAATTTAATTTCGCATTAAGATCCGCAGTCTATCCATCAGAAATGCGTAACATCTAGAGACGACGAGAAGCGTAGTCGGAAAGCTGAACCGAGAATCGGCCATTCCATGTGCAACAACCTACGACAAACCCCTGGCTGTTCCACCGTGAAAACGCAATTGCGCTCCGCCATTTCGACAGCTCCGGCCAGCCCCTAACCATCCCCATCTCGTACACACGCGTACGGCGTACAGGCCCGAATAATCCACAGTAGTCCACGATATCGCCGGGGCGAATCAAATATTCCGCGAACCCCACGTTCTAATTGCAGGTAACAGCGACTAAGAGAATAACCGCTCGCTTGCCACGAATAGAGAGTAAGAGAAAGAGTGATAGAGGGACCGTCCAACCCCGTAGAAGGTTGGGGTACGGATCCGAGCGGTGTCTCGGTAGAGTGCAGGGTCCCGCGGATCCACCGTTTGGTCGATAGCAGGTTTCGTACAATCGAAATTTCGGTTAATCGAGCGTCGTCGGCGAACGGTGGCCGTTGCACGAGTCCAGTCGAAGCAGACGCAGAGGCCCGAGCGGAGCCAGCACGCACGCACGCACGCACGCACGCACGCATGCACGCACGCACGGTGGTACGGGCGAAGGGGACAGACCGACAGAGATAAAGAGCACTTCCGGAGGTGCACGGGGAGACCAAGGTCCGCAGTCCGCGTATCTGTTGCTGCTGGCAAGGAGAGGCAGGAGAACCCGCGGGAGAGTCACACCTGAGTGCCCACGCTTCCTCTTATCCGTTCCCTCCCCTTCTCTCCCTCGTTCTCCAGTTGTCTCCCCCGCTCTCGTCTCCTCAGCCCACCCTCTCGCTCCTTCTCTGTTCCTCTCACCTGATCCACCCTCTCTCTTCATCTCTCTTTCTCTTCGCGTACTCTCCTCGTTCCTCTCCTCGTTCCTCTCCCCTTTACACAGGCGCGTCGCTCGGTTTTATCGAAGCCCGGCTCTCTCTCTCGGACCCTCTCCGTCGTTTCACCGGCTACTGGCCAGTCCCTCGGGTACGCTATCTCTGTTTTTTTCCTACTCCCCTTCCTCCGGCTGGCCTGTCTCTCCCCTTTTGCTTTTGCCGGCTCCGCAAATGCCGACCCGGCTCTCTATCTCCCGTTCTACCCGGCATCCTGCGAAACGTGGTCGTTGCACGTTGGAAATTGGTCGCCGTGAACGATGGATTACCTCGGATAGGTAATCGGGAGGTTTCCTCTATCCACCTTCCCAGCAGTCTCGCATCGGGATCGTGCGCTCTCCGCATCTTCCGGATCGGGCTCTCGAGGGTCGCCACCTTGCGACTCGCAACTTGCGCGGCTTCTCTCGGCGTGGGAGATTTTGCCGGCCTCCGGCACCTTCAGATAGTGTTTCATCGTTTCGAACAGCCTTCGGTCCACCGCTGAAGCGATTTCAGCGGATCCTTGAAAAATTAACCGAACGATCATTTTGATAGCCCGGGTCAGAGTAGACCCCCGGGGCCACCCCGCGGAACGATGAAGAATCGCATCTCCCTCCTCGCGGCAAGTGTCCGAATCGTCTCGTACCGTCGCGTCGACAACGACCGAATTAATGCGAGTCACGGTGTTGCGTGGCAAGTTCGCTCGCATGCCTCTGCGTATATCATGCAATCTTATTGAGCGGAGCTGATAGCAGCCCGTTTTGGCAGAGTGGCACGGCAGTCGGTGGTTCGGCGGACACCGTTGACAAATCGTCGACAGCTCCTCTAACCGATCACTCACGTAGACGAGTTCACGTTTTCCAGGAAAGACTCGTCGCACAGTGGTCCTTTTCAGCGATTTATATATATATATAGCTGGCCAAAAGTCGATTTAAAAAATTTTACCTGAAGTGTGCAATTTTCGTTGCTCGCTATAGTTTAATATATGGCGGACAATGTGCTAATATTCGTTCATACTTCGTCGTAAGTTAGCGATTTTCGTAGTACGTGTCTTGCTGCTAAAATTCGATGAGACAGTTTTTTATGTTTCAAGTAATTTGTA
>CM052319.1:13529823-13549675 GCA_028455605.1 Lasioglossum malachurum
TATTAAGGCGAGAGCGTTACGCCTGCTACTTTTTTAATTGGTTGCCGGTAACGGCGCAGCAAAATGACATGAAAATCGCGGTGCACCGGCTGCGAATCCACGGTCGTTACGAAATTCATACTTTCTTCATCAGCCACCCGAAATTCCATGCGGCGCCAATTTCAAAAGGACGTGTCGCGCTTCTCGCGAGAAACTATGCGGCGACGCACGGTGGGCTCATGGAATTAAGCGACGTTTTGCTTTTTTAGGCAACAGCGAGAGAATTCATTGACTTGCTTGTTTCCACCATATTTGTCGCTCTGCTGATACGGTACCAAACGCGGGCCTGTTCGCACCGTATTGCTTCTATTACCTCTATTATCCGAGTACATACCAGAGTGGTGCAGAATTACAAGTGAATTACTCCAGAATTATAATTACAAAGTAATTGAATTACATATTATTACATATATTGTAATTTATGATTCAGATCTTCATTCAATTAAATTACAATGTAATTCGTAATTGCAATGGAGTACAATTATAAAATACATTGTAATTCAATTATATTGTAATTTATAATTCAGATCTTCATTCAATTAAATTACAATGTAATTCGTAATTGCAATGTCACTGCGGGGACACTGTCCGTGAAGAACACGGCTGTTGGACAGTTAACCCGCGCGCGCGGTTACGCATATATGAAAGAAAAATATAAAAATATATCTCACTTCTTCAAAGTTCTGGGCTATAATTTGGAAAGCTGTATTTTAATTATATAGTATTTCAATTATACATTGTATTTCAATTATATTGTATTTGAATTATATTGCATTTCAATTATATTGTATTTGAATTATATTGTATTTCAATTATATTGTATTTCAATTATATTGTATTTCAATTATATATTGTATTTTAATTATATTGTATTTCAATTATACATTGTATTTCAATTATATTGCATTTCAATTATATTGTATTTCAATTATATTGTATTTCAATTATATTGCATTTCAATTATATTGTATTTCAATTATATTGTATTTCAATTATATTGCATTTCAATTATATTGTATTTCAATTATATTGTATTTCAATTATATTGCATTTCAATTATATTGTATTTCAATTATATTGTATTTCAATTATATTGCATTTCAATTATATTGTATTTCAATTATATTGCATTTCAATTATATTGTATTTCAATTATACATGGTATTTCAATTATATTGTATTTCAATTATACATTGTATTTCAATTATATTGCAATTTCAATTACACATCTGATTAAAATACTTAGTAATGGAATTACAATGTAATTGAATTAGCACAACTCTGATACATACTCGCTATCGTGGATCCCTCGAGCAATTATGATGCTTATAGCATCGTGTTTGGACTCGTTTTAATCAGAAAAATGCCATAAATACGTCGCTGAAAGTGTCCTAAAAAACTAGTTAAGAACAGTTTTACTGTGGATTAATATTGTCTTACCGATTTATGTTCGTATTTCTCTAAAAAGTGGCCTCACGGATAACGAATATGAATTGAAAGTGTAAAGCAACGCATTACACACAGAAAATGTTAAACACTGTAAAATGATTGATTTCTTTCCTTTAGTGTCGCAGAAGCACGTTTGTCGAACGTGGTATTATAATTGGTCGCCTTAAACGATCGATTATTATTCTCCTTTGTGCAACAATCTTGAGGATCGTACGAGCAGGAATTTTGTGACATTTTGCATTACAAAAACGACGGCAGTCGCTCGCGTGCCCGCAGCAATCGCGAAATGTCTTTACCAGCTTCGATTGGTCGCACGAGACCGGCAAATAAATTTATTTTTCGTTCAACCGTCGATCGCGAACTTCGAAAACATGTGAATTACTTTATCTGTATATCGTCTGCCACTTAGCCAGCTGGGCGACGGAAATCAAACGATATAAACTTCTCGGTGTACTGCCAATTAGCCGGGCGAAGTACAGTTTCATTTTCAATTATGCCTCGGTTACGTGAACGCGAACCAGACTTTAAACCAGATCCGATGCAAATGAAGAAGTCTCGTTTTCGTTCGGCTGCAACCGAGTGCCGAAAACAGTTTCCTTCAGTGTTGACAGTCGTGTGCCACTATTCGCGTTATAGACTGCATAATTAATTGGCCGGACTGAAAATTAATCGGTCGGGATAAAACCAGGGCTTCGGAGTCGGAGTCAGAGTCAGGAAAAAAATATATCGACTCCGACTCCGCCTCTGGCTCTCTTGTTTATAAAGCATTAATAGATTTATGTATACATAAATAAATTGGTAATATTCGATCAACAGTATAGACGTATTGTATTTGTATAGGGTATGGTAAATGTAATAAATTGGTGATTATGTATAATAACCGCGGTTATTCTGCAAATCAGCAGAGTTGTGCTAATTCAATTACTAAGTATTTTAATCAGATGTGTAATGGAAATATAATATAATTGAAATACAATATAATTGAAATACAATATAACTGGAATACAATATAATTACAATACAATATAATTAAAATACAGCTTCCCAAATTATAGCCCACAGAACTTTGAAGAAGTGCGATAAATTTTTATATTTTTCTTTCATATGCGCGCGTAACCGCGGGTTAACTATCCAACAGTAGTGTTCTTCACGGACAGTGTTCCCGCAGTGACATTGCAATTACGTATTACATTGTACTTTAATTGAATGAACATCTGAATTATAAATTACAATGTATTTTATAATTACACCCCATTGCAATTATGAATTACATTGTAATTTAATTGAATGAAGATCTGAATTATAAATTACAATATAATTGAATTACAATGTAATAATTGAATTACAATGCAATTCAATTACAATGTATTTTATAATTCTTCTCCATTGTGCAATTACGAATTACATTGTAATTTAATTGAATGAAGATCTGAATTATAAATTACAATATAATTGAATTACAATGTATTTTATAATTGTACTACATTGCAATTACGAATTACATTGTAATTTAATTGAATGTAGATCTGAATTATAAATTACAATGTAATTCAATTACTTTGTAATTATAATTCTGGAGTAATTGAATTGTAATTCGGCACAAATCTCTGCAAATCAGTGGTTCTTGATTTTCGTCGGAGGCTGACAGGAGCAGCGGGTAATCAGCGGCAAATCGCTTATCGACAGTGAAAGTGTCCGATGGATCGTCGATTATCGAGCGACGTTTTTTTTTTTTTCAAATGCGGCTGCCCGACTCCCGTTCGAACAGCAATGTTGCAATTCTGCGAGATCGGCGATTCCTCGGGTGATCGCGTTGCGTGTTACACGTGCCTCGGAAATATTAGCGCCGCATCCGTTTTCTCGGAACCGTTCTCGTATTATAGCGGCGACAACTTGCCGGCGATGACACCGGTGCGAATATAGCAGATCGCGTATCACAAAAGGCGAGTTGATAAACGAGAAGCGTAAGCTTTTGCACGGAGAATATTCCAGCGCGAGCGGTAAGCGGTAACTATGGTCGCTCGGGTTCGGGTTCGCCTCTCGTCGATACCGCGACGAAATCATCGGAATAATACGAATCGCGAGCTATCATCGAAGTCGCTGCACATTCTTCGATGGGAGATATTGCCCTGAACTACCAAACGGCGCGGCGCCACGGTGGGCTAGATCGACGCGCTAGCTGTTCACGCCTATTTCACCATTATTTCAAAACATAAAGACCACATTAAATATATCTTTGGATTCGTCTTGGCGTCAGCTATAACATTATTGAATTAAAAATATATAGTTATAAATAAACAATCAAGGTCAACACAATTTTTTATTAAAAAATAAAATTATTGAAATTTTTTTGTATTGAAATTTGTAGAAGACTGAGTACTGATTACTGTTTGCAGAAAACATTTTTGTTGTCACACGACGCTTTAAACTATCATAACTTCCGGGTCTGGATTGGTTAGGATCTGAATTTTGCAGGATCTTTTAGAGGAGATCTTGTCGAAAATGTTCCATTTTATTAGGACACACGAATCGACACGAATGACAACTTTATCTCTTGTCAAAGGTGAAAAACTTTGACGATTTTCGTTAGTAGACTAAATATTTTTTTTTATAACAAATTATGAACAATAATTTGATTAGTTCCTGGTGCGTTATCAACATAGATATACATTCTTTATATAGAAAAAATTGGCCAGTTAATCTTCAGTAGGTTTTCCAGGTCACCGTTATGAAGAAAAGGAATTTTTTCGGTGATAAATCGTATCTGAAAAAGTTTGATCTTTGAACGCTTATTGTGACGAGATTTTTTGATAACTTTAATTATGTATGTATGTGCATTCCCAACTTATCCTAAACTTATTCTAACTTTCATACTACCTCATGTCCGGAGTTGGGCAAAAAATTAATCAACGATTGACGATTAAATTTCTACTTCAATCGTTATATATAATCGCAATTAACAATTAATCTCCTAGTTTAGTCGTTAATTGCGGTTAACGATTAAATACTTATGAATCGTTAATTGCGATTAACGATTATTAATCGTCAATCGGATAATTGATTAATGATTAACTGCTGAAATTTCGAAATGAAATACGTAATCAAAACTGTATGGATACTGAAAAGAATGTAAACTGAGTTTTTTTTTTAGGTGTATTGTCATTTGGTCTATAATACAAACTCTGTTTACTTGTGCTTTTATGTTTGAAGTTATTATTCCGGGAAAGCTACGACGATTTGACGATTAAATCAATCGATCGAATCAATCGCCGATTTTTCGACGATTTCTTCATTTAATCAACGATTGACGATTAACTTCATCAATCGGTTGAATCAATCGCCGATTTTTCGACGATTTCTCTTCATTTAGTCAAGGATTGACGATTAACTTCATCAATCGGTTGAATCAATCGCCGATTTTTCGACGATTTCTCTTCATTTAGTCAAGGATTGACGATTAACTTCATCAATCGATTGAATCAATCGCCGATTTCTCGACGATTTCTCTTCATTTAATCAAGGATTGACGATTAACTTCATCAATCGATTGAATCAATCGCCGATTTTTCGACGATTTCTTTTTTTAATCGTACACATTCATTCAATCAATCATGATTAAAATTTTAATCGATTAATGCCCGACTCTGCTTATGTCTATGCTTAAACTATTACTATGCTTAAACCTATTTACAAAAAGACGCTATTTACATATTTTTTTTACAAATTTTTTAATAACTTTAATTAATATTATCGTTTTCGAATGTAGTGGACATTTAAGAAACATTGTACATTCGTTAAAAATCGATATGAGGACTTTGATCTTTTAGCTCGCGAACAGCTAGCGCGGCCGATCTGGCCCACGGTGCGGCGTTGCGAAACATCGAATAGCGGTTGCGCTTCGCGAAACGTCCGATATCAAAGTTCGACGATTGTCGTACGGCAGTCGGAGAATAAGGGCGGCCTATCCGCGGCGGTTAACGAGGCCACAATTCATTTCGATGCTCGTTTAAATCACAGAAGAGTGGCGTGCCGGCGTAAGGAACCTAGCCGCGGAGAGCACACGCATTTCCATAGCAATCTCGATCCGCTTCTCGGCGAGCGCACGAACAAGAACGTTTCAGCCAGTCGGCAGTCGGTCGTTATCTCGCCGCGAGGATTGATCAAGATTAGAATTCCCACATCCGGAAGCGTTTCTTATAAAGTTTCCCTCTTTTCCTCCATGATCCGTGGGCAACGCGGCCGGGCTTACGGTCTCTACGCGACGCACGGCTCACGCACATTATAATGCACACATGTACTTCTCTTTTTCTTTTCATCTCTCCTCGAGAGGGAGACCTCTCGCCCACCTTCAACAGCCGATGCACCTGCGGATACGCGTATCTCCGGTAAAATGCACCCAACCAGATTCGCTGTTCGCTGCGCTGCAACTGCGTTTACTCGCTGATAAGCAATTATGGTAAATTTTGGCGACAGAGAGGCGTTCGAGGATACGTTCCCACAAGTTCGGGGGCCTACAGTGTTTAGGCCCCGAAATTTTAAGCGCTCGTTAGGACACTCTAAGTCTCCTAAGTGATTTCGAAGGGCAATTAACGCTAATCGATCCATAGATCCAGATTATTTAAAGGATCGTCGCTGGACGGGAGAGCAGCTCGTAGCGGAACGGTCGGGATCCGTTTCAAGGCCTCCGCGTGCTGGCTGACTTTGTTACATTGAATGTTAATTAATGAGAACCCTATCGACGCTGGCTCTTCGCGTTTCGGTGGAAAATCAGAATATAGAAAGCAGAGGGGAGGGGAGAGAGAAGAATCGAAGCTAGCGCACGATGGGAACGGTGTACACAGGTATAGTAGTATACATTGTATACTATGCCGCGGCATGGTGTCCGTGAAGCAGAGGCGGGAGCTTGTCTTTTGTCAGCAGCATTCCGAGTTCAATGTTCTCGGACGCGCTATCTCCCGCGTGGCGCGTCGCCGCCATATTTTCCGGAAAATCGCGCAAGAAATTCCCTTTGTTGCTAGAATGCCTCCAATATGTTGGTAACAATTTCGCAATAAAAAGCATTAGAAGGAAAAATGTATTATGTATATGAAGAACAAACAGCGTTTGTACGGGATATAAATGTAAATTTTCGGGAAAATCATTTGGAACGTTCGACAAGCGAAAACCTCGGATTGGTTTGCGTTTTTCCTCGCGGACACAGTCGGTTTCGTGGCGAACCATGTAACTGAAATGCTCGCGATGCGGATCGAGCGGAGTGTGGCCGTTCGCAGGGGTAAGGAAAGTGAGCGGAAGACAGGTGAGCGCAGGTGAGGATGTAGGAATCGACTCGCCCGCGGGTAGATCACTTGACTTTCATTGCGAGTGGATGAGGGCCTTGTATGGGCGGCGGGCGGGCAGCGAGGCTCTCCTCCTGGAGCTCGCCGACCGTACGAATAAAAACTGAAGCGGAAGAATCGTTTCCTGGAATACTGATTCCAGTGAAATCGCCGGGAAAATATTTACAAAAATTCTGCCGTCTGTTTTGTAACACGGACGCAACACTCCGCGGTTCGTGGCCGCAATTAGGGTTGCCTCGACGCGACGCGTTCCTACCTCGCGGTGTACATAGCGAACGAGGGCTGTGGAGCAACCCTTGGGTCAGTGTTGTTCTTTCGTGGAGGCTTCAAGGTTCATTTCATTCGCGAAAGGTACCGAGGTTTGCGTTGAATTTTATTTAAAACCTTCGTTGAACCCATATCAGGCTAATCTGCCGTTTGCACCCTTGTAATCCTCGGACCTAACCGCTTTTACCGCCCCAGAGTGCGTTGAGTCAATGGGATTTTGGGACAAACATCATAATAGTATCATTCAGTATCGGGACAGTATTATTTTCTTAGAAATGTATGCCTCCAACGTCATCAACAGGCTGAAAAACGGTTCGAATGAAAGTAAAAACCTTTAGTTTTTCTTTCTTCGTGGTTGCTTGAAATCCATATCTCGAAGATGGATTTATTAATAATAGATAAAATAATGATAAAATATTAACCCCCAGCTTTTTTGTACGTGACTAAATTAGCGATTAATCTTTAAAACAAGTAGTTATCGCGAATGGAAGGTCGAAAACAGAAATATTCGGGAAAGAATGCGCCTCGGGTACACAGCGATTAATAAACCCGACGCACTTTCTCCCGTGTTACCGTCTATCGAGCGTAATTTCTCGTTGCGGTATCTGTTAGAATACTAAGCACTGTTACGCGGAGCGGGTTAATTTTCCGCTGGAAAATCGGCTAATTAGAAGAAGCGTACGCACAGAGGAAAGAATCGAAATCTAGACGGGGTATTCGTTGCTCGCGAATACCGTGTATAATGAGCTCGTATAAATTCCAACATCGTCGAGACAGGCAGCCGAGGAAATATGATCGATAAGAGATTTAGCGAGGAGAAGCTCGCCGCGAAATTTGCATCGTCCGCGTATAAATCATAATGACGCAAAATCCTCGGCCGGAGTAGCGAAGAGCTTCGAGTAGTGGCCGGCCGCGCGATGGTCTGTGTACGAGTAACCGAACGAGGTTTTTCCCGATAAAATCAGCTCGTTAGAATGAATAATCGAGCTTTCCAGCCGAAATGTCGGAGAACGCGAGTCAAGGAGCTGCTCTAATGATCTCGGTGAAAGCGAGGCGGTACTTTGCGCGCTCGCCATTAACAGATTTTCCTAATATCGTGAGCACGATTAGCTCTAGCCGACGTCGCCGTCGCGTCGCGTCGTTAACGATGGTTCTGCGAACTCGGAAAATCTCTGTAACTTCTCTACTAATTTTATGCGTTTATCTGTATTTTAGTGAAACTGTTACCAGTGTTACGTCCTAAGGTGGACGTGTTATAAATTTAATAATCGAGGATTTGTTAAATTCTAAGTGACTTTGATCGTGGAATTGGAACGAAGAAATCGAAGTTTTGGGTCAACTCTTTAAAAATGATTTGAAATCTTGATTTGAATAAAAATTAACAAGAATATATTCTATCGAACAAATTTACGGTACATAGAGTTATTGAAATGTTATTATAAATTGTTAGTAATTACCGCGCGCAGTTTTTCGCTTGTGGATGGTTTCTATCAGACTACTGGATCCGCAGCAATGATGATGATTATTATTATGATGATGACTGAGCAACATAAGATCAATCGATTACACTTTGCGGAAAAAAAATGGCGAAGAATAATATTTACGGATGAAAAGAGGTTTAATTTAGACGGACCTGATGGTCTGAGTTATTATTTTCACGATATGCGAAAAGAGGAACAGTTTTTGAGTCGTTGGCAAATGGGAGGTGGTGGTGTGATGATTTGGTGAGGTACCGGGTACTATGGTAATATTGAAATCAAATTTATAACAGGAAAAATGAATAGCACACACACAAAATGTATTTGGAAATGATTAACCCTTAAATGCACGATATTTTGTTTACAGTTTCTATTTATCAAACATTACTAAAAACAGGGTGTATATTAAGGGAAAAAATCACATCTTTGTGAAAATATTTTTTATTACCAAATCATATGTTGCCAAAATACATGTGAACGATTTGTTGCCTTTGGCTACAATGCGTAAAAAGCATCCAAACGTTCCTGCAGTGAATGTAGAACCAGAAAATGTGTCGTTTTCGTTGAAAATAAAATGTTGTCAAACGGCAACACAATGCATTTAAGGGTTAACGTACGCGACCAGAATTGCTGGAGAGAAGTATACTTTTCAGCAGGATAAGCAAAAGTAGTAAAAGAGTACTTTTCTCGGGAAAAGATTCGTGTTTTAGATTGGCCAGCAAGACCACCCGATCTCAACATTATTAAAAATTGTTGGGGAAATCATGCCCGAGCTGTCTATAGAAATGGCAGACAATTTGGAAATATCGCCGAATTAAAAAAACTTATTCAAATTGAGTGGGAGCAATTAGAGCAAACAACCATTAAAAAACTCTATAAATCTTTGTCAAAGAGAATGATGGCTGTTACTAAATGTAAAGGAAGAGCCACAAAATATTAAGAATTAAATATCATTCGTTGATTTACTGTTACACATAATTTTAAGTTAAATGTGCTATCATTTTGTCGCACGATATTTCCTTAAAAATTCTTTTTTTTTTTAATAAATTTGTATAGATTGGCGAAATTCAATTCAATTTCATTTGTGTCTGTTTATAGAGGTATTTTGCAAGAATGTGTGAAAACAAAAGCTTGGTTGCAATGTGAAATAAAGAAATATTACGTTCATTTTAAAGTGTGCTATCTTTTTGTCCCGGAGTGTATGAACGGGAGCAGTGCCGTATCTATCGAGAGGCCAGGAACCGCAAGACACCGCGAGACACCGCAGGAGAAACCCACCCCCGACGGGATCGTCTGTTAGGGTGGATCCCTCGGTAATTGCGGCGACCTTTCGTCGTCGAAAGGAAGCCGTTTGGGGGCCGAAAGCGACGTAGTCATCGAGTCGCAAAAGCGATGGAAAGGAAGCAGGACGCGTAGGATGATCGTGGCCACCGGGTGTAGCATGGGGATGCACCGACACGGGGAACTTGTTCGCGTGTTTGCTGGTGGTGCAGACTCAATCTAGAGAAGGAGAGGAACAGAGAGGGAATAGGAAAGAGAGAGAGCGAGAGGGGAGAGAGAGAGGGGGAGAGAGAGAGAAAGAAGGACGATGCACCCCTTTCGCTTGTCCCCGGGGCTTCCCGTGGCTGCGGTTCCCGGAAATGGGTGGCTGCTTCGCCACGAAAGGAACACGCGCGAATACAACAGGGAGATAGCGTCGACAAAAAATTCGCTGAATATTGCTCTTGAAGGTTCGGTAACAATTTTTGTTCGAAAGATGCGAAAGATCGATTTACGTATGCAACATGTTGGGAAAACGAGGGGGTTTTTGGGCGAGATCAAATATAACTTTATATATTTAGTATTTATTCAAAACTCCACGACACAATCAGGGCCCGCTCTAGCGGTTACGTCGCCCCGGACAAAAAGACAAATTGCCGGCCCTTAAGAATATACAGATATATATTTTTTTAAAATAACGGTACAACATATTTTTTATTGTAAATAAAAATCACAAATCATTTTATTTATAAATTTTCATAAAAGCATATATTTAGAAAGAAACATATAATTTTGAATACTATTAAAAATGTGTATTATTGCACAAACAATTAAAATTCTATTACTTTGAAAATAAAAGAAGGTTACGTCAACTACGTCAAAATCACAAGAACCTTTCTTTCTTACTTTCAGTTCTGCAAACATTTTTTATTACATTTTTAAAATTTACTTTATCAACAATTTCATGCTCAATTGCCATTTTGGCCAAACCATTAAGACGATTCTGTGTACTAGTCGAACGTAAAAAGTTCTTAATTAGTTTTAACTTGGAGAAACTCCTTTCGCCACTTGCTACAGTTACTGGTAAATATCGTTAACAATATTCTTAAAGCAACAGTAAGGTTTGGGTCAAAATTTAACTGTGAAATTGAGCTCGGAAACATTGCTTAGGCTTTCTTTTTTGCCCAAAAGCACAGATACTACTGAAATTTCCTCTGCTAATTCTACCCCGTTTATGTCAACGGAGAATCACCAACAGTTACAACACATTCTAAATTCTTACAGAGTTTTAGTAGCATTTCTTTGGACATGGTATTTAAATCGTATATATATATTATACAAGAATTGAAAATAATTGCTATGATTACTAAGTTGTTCAAATCTAGCATCTAGTGCATTTAGTGCTTGATCGACTGTAAAATAAAAAAAGTCCATTTTATATTTTTCTTTTGGATTTTTCTCACACTTACAGCCAAAATGGCGTCCGTAGAGCGGTCCCTGACACAATGAAATAAACGTCTATCAGTTGTGTATTACAATAGTATTATGTACTGTTCGCATATAACACAATATGATAGTTTATAACTTTACATTGAAATGGAACTATTGACGGTTAGAAACAATTAGATGCTGCGAGAGCTGTTACCAGCTCGTTCTCGGTAGGCTGGCTCGGACTGACTTCACCATAACTTCTTACTAAGAAGTTCTTAGGCCCTGTAGTAATGGCGACGCTTGAGGTGTAATAGACGGCAGGTCAAAAGAGACCTTTCCCCCTCCGCATGTTCCGTTGATTTCGGTGTACACACCAACACAACACGATTCATCGATCACGCGGTAAATGCTTCCGTCCAGAAGTGTTCACAGCATTTTATGAATGTGTGGAGCGATTGGACGGTCTCTTCGGGGATATGTCGCGTCGAGCAATGGGAAAGTTTAGGCGATGACGTAGTAGCCACGTGGAAAATTCGGAAGCTATAGTGAAATACATGTGTGTACACGTAGGAGGGTTTAGAGGTTTAGGTGGCGAGCGAACTAGCTAGCACGATATCGCCCCGAGGCGTGGACACGAATTGTGTGTCGGGCAGGTTTCGTGCGTTTAAAATGCGGAGAGATACGGCGTTCGATAGAACATTCTGTACGTAATAATTGGTACAAAATTGCATAATTCTACGAGCGACCTTATCGGAGGCGTTGATCTTAAACGGTCCGTTTTATTCCGCGCGGTACGTTTCACTTAATCCATTATGCACCGTGAAATTTATCGGTGGCAACGCCTCGAACACCGTCGTCGTTCGCAATGTCTTTGCCGTTCTGTTGTTCGACGCAGCTACGAGCGAATTGCTGGTGCCTTTGCCTCTAGTTTTCCGTCGTTCCTCTATTTCACATAATTCTTCCAATATAATACGAGAACGTTATCTATTGTAACATTCAGCCATTCCGAAATGAACCGAAAGCGATAAATTTCCCGCAGTCGACGCAGACAGTTCCGACTTTGCACGGAGGTCCGCGTGGTCTGCCGGCAAAAAGGTGGATCTAATTACGCGGCAGTTGCGAAAGGAATCATAAGGGGTTAATTCCATTTAACCCCGTCCTCGTCCCATTTCCTACGGAAGCGTATCTCCATCGGGGGTTGCCGGTGGTGGGTGCGTGTTTGCGTGGGTGTTTTTCGCGGTCGCAGGTAGCCGGTAAGTCGGCGGCGGACGGGAGAGAACGAGATACGGATGAGGGGTTAGCGGCCCTCGTCGTTAACAGCCTGAAGAAGGTGGAGAAGGTTGAGAGCGAGTCGGCGCGGCACGGCGCGGCGCGGCGTCGTTGGATGGTGGCGTGGCCAGGCCGATGGAAGAGAGGAGGCAGGAGGAGCAGAACCGGCGGAACTAGAAGAGGAGAGAAAAGTAGGAGAACACGTAGTAGGAGGCTGAAGAGGAGGAGGAAGAGGAGCACAGCTAGCCGAGCTAGAAGGAGGAGAGAAGAGGAGGGGACAGAGTGGCGTTGGTGTCCTGGGTGCTGCTGCTGCTGCTGGATGTCGAGGTGGGCGCACGGGGTGGTGTTCCGGGGGAGGGGGAGGTGCGCGAAGGGTGGGACAGGTGGAGAGAGCAACTCTCCACCGGTGACGTTTCAGCTCGGAGGTGCGCGGAGGTATTGACCGGTTGCCTCCCTAGTCGGTAGCCTAGCAACCGTTTGTAGCCAACACACCTATGAAACCTTGGAGATCTGACTTTAGCCGCCCGTCCGTCCGTCCGTCCGTCCGTCCGTCCGTCCATCCGTCCACCCACGCCCGTGTTGCCCACCTCTCTCTTTGCTAGCCCCCGATCCCCTTGAATCAGATTCCCCGGGTTCGTGGAAGAAGCGCTTCGATCATTAAGGCTTCCTCGCAACTTCTCGCATTCGTACCTCGGGCCACGTCACGTCACGAATTGGTTCCTCTCGCTCCCCGTACCGCAACCCCCATCGTTTCTCTCTCTCTCCGACCCTCTCTGACTCCGTCTGACTCTCTCCGGGCGCCCCATCGAGGGCACCGGACGGTTATTATGGCCACGGAATCGACGATTGTCGTCCCGCCGCTTGAGACGACCTGGGGAGCTTCGCGAGGATCTTCTTGCGTTTGGATTCGAGAGGGTGGTTTATAAGGTACATTGTGTCTCGGCGGTTCCATTGGGAATAAAGTCACCGGTGATCCTGATGCGACGAGGGTCTTCCAGCTAGGCTAGGTTAAGATAGCCAATAGCATCTGTGTGTTAGGTAATGCGTGATTTTTACAGGCTTAGGACAGAGAGACCCTCGATTATCGAATAATCCAAATTCTATCTGGAACGCATGGAAGTGACGAGCCCCGCGACTCCGGCGGTAACGTCGGCTGACCCAGGCGAGCCAGGTGTAAAAATCGCGGAAATCTAAAGCAAAGGAACACGTTATCGATCGACCGGCGGGACCAGCGGACATCGGAGCGGACAAGAAAGGCGGAGAGAGCGTGAAAATCTAGGTTAGAGGCCCGTGGAACGTCCAGGGCTCGTCGTCTGTGGGATCGACGCACGATCCACAACCCCCCCTCAGGATCACACACAGCGCAGCGCCGCGGTCTGCACGGTAGCGGACCGGTCGTTAGATGAGTAATAAATTGGTCAATCGAGGGTGTGGTTACGGCTGGAACTAGCCCAGGTTGCCAGGCTACGAAAACCACCTACCGACTCGGATCCCAGCGGCAACAACCAAGCGAAAGCTTGGCAGCCCCCAAGTTGTCTGACTCGCTCCCTTCGAGCCAAGACCAACCTGCCGCCAATAATCTTCCCCTTTTCCACGAATATTATACACGCTCGGAGAGATTCCTGGAAAACTTCGCCGCAGTCTACTTTTTCAGTTTTTTTTTCTGTCCGGGGACAGTCAGCCGAGGGTGAGTTCCGAGCGAAGTTCGAACGAAGCCATGGACGTTGCTCGCAATTCGAGGATTAAACGATACACGTTCATATCCGACGATTTCAATTTACAGAATAGGAAAACTCACTGCAAAAGATCAGAAGCTCGCCAGAAAGGTAGCAGAAAAATCGGGGAATAGTCGCTGGGTCTAAAACGGTTTGTCGGGGAGCGGAGTATTGCGGGGGCAGACGGCGTTTAATCGGTATCTGCGTCGCGTTCCCCGGCCAGAGCGGAGGGATTACGTGTAGCTTGGTCTGGGGCAGGTGTGGGTGTACACCGTTTGTAGGTATAGGCGAGCATTATCTATACCACATCCAGTATGGTCCTCCTCTAGCTGGGAGTAAAATCAACGAGCCAGCCAGCCAGCCAGCCAGCCAGCCAGCCAGCCAGCCAGCTAGGTAGCCAGCCAGGTTGGCAGCCGAGCCGAGCCGAGCCGAGCCGGCTAGCCTCGACGATCAATAACCGGGGACCTCGGTGGCTCCACGAGCTGTCTTCCGTGGAGTACACACCTTTCGTGGAAATTGCGTTAACGCGCCAGGCCAGGCTCTGAGAAATCTTCGCGGAACGGCCGCGAGCCGCTAATGCCGCCATTGTTCCGCCGTGAACCGGGAGATGAACACGGGAATCGAGGTTAGGATCGTTGGGGCAGGCGGGGCAGGGACGGAGGCGGGCAGCAATTGGCATTTTGCGTAACAGGCGCCCGCCAGATTCCTCCGCAGAACCTTATTGAAGGAGAAACGCCGAGAAACTTATTGCGCAACCGTCTCCTATATGGCCGGTCGGTTTTTTTTTTACCCGTCAGCAGTGCTAGCTCGCGACGAGACGCTCGAACGCGGATTTCCCTGCGGCTGGTAGCGTTCCGCAGGCATCTCCGCTCGAAGAATTCACGAGGTTGCTAGCCGTCTTCGGGCATCTTTGCTTCGCCGACAGAACGTCCGCGTTGGGAGCCATCTTTGGATGAAGTTGTAGCCTAGCTGATCGTCTTTCTCCGGGATTTGCCAAAAATGAATGGTCGAAATAGTTCACTTATAGTAAGTATTTCAAGGAAGATACTCCGGCCGCTGGAAGTTCGGATAATCGGAGTCCCGCAGCTAGAGAATCATGAATTTTCCGCGGTCTGACAATGATGCAAAGCACCGGTGGAATATTACAGAAAGTTACGGAGAGCGACAGACAGACGCAGCCAGGAAATTACGTTCTCGTGACAATGGTGACCAGTTGGGAACAGTTTCTCAGTTCTCTCGTCTCGTGGAAGACAACACACGCGCACTCGCACGTAATCGTTCCTTTCGAGATGGCTCGGCTTACCGCACGGGCTGCCGCCGGCTCTCGGCGGTGGAGACGATGATTTTCATTAATGACCGGCGCGGCGCGGCGCGGCGCGGCGCACTGGCGATTTTATTGTTAGTCATCGGAAAGCGACAAAGCGGCTCGCTCTCGGAGAAACAGTAGCTGCCGATGATCTTGGGCGCAGCAACGCGGAACGGGCCACATAGTCCCGCGCATTGTTCTGCCCGTTGAATAAACACCAACACCGGCGACCCACGCTCTTGAAAGATACTACACCAGTTCCCACGATCCGCTGACACACGCGAATATCAAGGTGTGCGGCCGGACGGCTACGTGCGATTATGCATCTCGCATGACGCCGCCGACGAGGACTCAAAATCACTATCCTCTCCTCCTCCCGGCCACATTTTTTTCCGTGCGATTCTGCGAGCTGTGTCATCTCATGCTGATCGTCGCGTCGCGTCACCTTGTGTCGCATGATTGTCTTGCCACCGCGCTGGCCTATTACTTTACTCTGAATCGGTCGTTTTCTTCGGATCTGTAGGAGGCTCGATGTAATTCATCGCTGACAGCCCGGATTTCGTCGGATATTCGTGGAAACTAGCACAGAAGGACGCGTGCCTCCGCAAAATCGTGAAAAGCTGCGGCGACACGGAGTCTCCCGCGTTTCGTTCGAACGGCCGCGGCCGCCGCGACTCATTAGCGACATTCCACGTTGTTGTCTGACTCATCGGTAATACCTCAGAGCCATACAACTCTGCATACCGGAGGACAGAAGCTCGTATTGTGATTTCGATCTCACGAAGTCGATAGTCGGTGCTCTGCGGCTCCTGGAATTGAAAACTGCGACGCATTTCAGCGAACGGCGCGGCGCACAGTAGGCCGGATTGGGGAAAGGTGTGACATTTGCCAGAGTTGGGCATTAATCGATTAAAGTTTTAATCATGATCGATTGATTAATGTATACGATTAGAAAAAGAAATCGTCGAAAAGTCGGCGTTTGATTCAATCGATTGATGAAGTTAGTAGATTCAATCGTTGATTAAATGAAGAAATCGTCGAAAAATCGGAGACTGATTTAATCAATTGTTAAAGTCAATCGCCACACGGTCTATCCATAAATTGTAATAAGAAGGGAGAGAGAGACGGAGACAGGGAGCAGAGAACGGATGGAGAATTGACAGAAATAATAATATATTTCAACAAAAACCTGTTTATTTTCAATAGCTTTTTTTTTAGGAAATCTCTTATGAGATTTATTACAACATATAGTACATTACAGTAACTCTGTTTAATGTTAAATGCTACGACGGTTGTAGCTTTCCAGGAATCATAACTTCAAACATAAAAGCACGTAAACAGAGTTTGTATATTATAGACCAAATGACAATACACCTAAACTCAGTTTACATTTCTTTCAGTATTCATACAGTTTTTATTACGTATTTCATTTCGAAATTTCAGCAGTTAATCATTAATCAATTATCCGATTGACGATTGATAATCGTTAATCTTGATTGAAGTAGAAATTTAGTCGTCAATCGTTGATTAATTTTTTGCCTAACTCCTGACATTTACCCCTAAAACGAACTTCCGCGTATCGATATCTAATATATGAACATTGCTTCCCAAATGTCCTCGGAAATGAAGAAAATAGTACAATTTAATAAGTGTATTATAGCTGTAATAAGCATTGAAAGTTGGACGTTTTAAAAGGAGTATTTTTCACGAGAAAAATTGCTTCTCTTTGATGCGATGCCCTGACGTTGCTACTTAATATTTTCTCTCGCTTTTTTTTTTAAGTGAAGAGCAGATTTTTTCGATAAGAAACATCGTATCTTACATTATTAATTAGTCGGCATAATATATTAAAAGTCAATGCTGAACTGAAAGTAGAAAATTAAAAAAATTCTTTATATTCGGTAAGGGGGATCTTTCAGGTCCCAGGATATCCCAGTTTCTAACAAATTGGAATAATTTTAGTACACCTTCTTATAAATGATCGTGAAAGAATTAGTAACCTACTCGATCCCATTCTCAAATTATTACTCCTTAATGCTATCAACGTTGGAATAGCGAGCAGAGCGTCTGTCGCGTAGCGAACCCTCTTTCACCTCGTGAAGAATTTGTCCTCGTACTTTTTTACGACAAGATTGTAGTCTATAAGGGAATAACGGTGCAGAGAGTCAGTCGTCGTACCTGGGTTTATGATTAGTTTGTGACTAGGAGACCTTCTTTAAGATTAACACTACCTCGTTGTTTGGTGGTTATCTAGGACATTAGTGTAGAAAATTCATATTTTTATTGCAGGTAATTTCATCAGTACATGAAATAGATGTAGAAAAATTTGGACAATATACGCAAGAAACGGCAAAATATTACGTGCAAAAGTAGTTGCATTGCAGTTCAGCATGCGTTACTAGTATGTACCAATAGAACAACTTTCTGAAGAGGCTCTTAAAGCACGCCACAAAGATTTCATACAGAATAGAAACAAACACAAATATATTATATCACCTCTTTTTCACTATTAGAACGAAATCGTGTACTCAAAAAATTAAGGAATTAGATCCAGAAGCACAAGAATTAATAATTAAATAACAGGAAATATAATAATATTGATAATACTAATAATAATTATAACACTAATGGCAATAATAATAGTAACAATAAGATTGATGTATTTTTTCTTAACTAATCATTAATGTGACATTACTACATTGTCCAGTCCAAGTTCCGCGTCCATACCTTTTACGAATCAAAAGTTACGAGGCAATGTCACATTTAACCCCAATAGCGGTTCCCTTCCTCATTCCAGTTCCTAAATCTTCAACATCCACAACCACAATCAAATTTTTGCCTCGTTACGCTTAACCCTTTGCAGTCTCGGAGCTATTTTCATTTGAAAATTAAACGTTTCGGTAATTATTGAGAAAGAGATTTTTATGAAATAATATTTTATGCAGCAACACATTTTGAACAACTTCTTCCTTTTCAATATAGGGGGGGGTCGTTTTTAGTTTTCGAGATATTTGTAAAAAACTATTGCTAATACTGTATTGAATTTTGTGCATTCTTGGACGGTCCGTGGCAACGTGTGATATATATATAATATAAAATATAGAATAATAATATATAACATATAATATTATAAATAAAAATTTCAACATCTCTTAGATTTGAAATTGAAATCAATAATATTATATAATATACAATATACACATATAATACATTACAAATATTGGGATATTCACCACAATTTGTTTAATAAAACCGTGTGCACGCTAGGAAAAAATGTTTTATACGAAATATTATTATTCTTCGACGTAGAATAAGAATATGAAATAAAAAATATGGGTTTCCATCTGAGCTAAATGAAGTTGCCCTCCATCTGACCCTTAAAGGGCCATTATGGAAAAATGTGCGTAGCGCCATTACATGTACCCCTTCATATGAAGAATATTTTATACAAAACATTTTTTCACATATTCCTGCTGGTTTCCGTAATAATTGACTGTCTCAAGACAAAAGGACCACCCTGTATATGATTTTTTGTGTTTTACGAAAATAAGATTCGATTCGACTCGAGTTTCTTAAATTACGATCAACGGGGGAAATCAGTGGCTCGGTTATGCCGTTTAGCGAGCGCGTTATGTTCGCAGGTAGCCACGAAATACATACATACATACATACTTTCGCTAAACGGAACCGGTCTTGTTGCTCGAGATTCGAATCGACACGGCACGACACGCGTTCAACATTATTTATACCGTCCGCGCGGCCGCGTGAAACGGTAAACCGCGATCGGCGAAGGAGTTGGCTTGCACCAGATAAGATCGTTTGTCTCCGTCGTAACGGCGAACGGGACGAATCGCTCGCGAATTCCTGCTATTTTACCCTGCAGCCACACATGGTGACGTCGTACATATCTGTCGGGGGAGCTATCGAACGTGTTAAAATGTGAAAAAAAAACCGGCTCCCCACACGAGCGAGGAATTATTCGAAGCGAGAAGAGCCGCTCGGTTGCGTCTCATTTTTCTTTTCTCTCTCGTTAGGCTCGCGTGTATAGGTGGCCACCCACGCTCGCACACGAACGCCGCTCGTATCGAAAGGAGCGTGCACCTATCGCCGTGCAAATGTGTCCACGAGTGGTCGATAACGGGCAGAGACGCCGCAGACTGTAGGATGTTCATCGGACACCGTATATCCTGTTATTCGGCCTACTACGGAATACGGAACGGCGAATCGCGTTGCAAAAACGCACGCCAGAAAACCAGCCGATCTTCCATCGCGTTCCGTCGACGAGACCGTCCGGCTCGTGGA
>CM052319.1:13554668-13568662 GCA_028455605.1 Lasioglossum malachurum
CCCTGAAAGGTCCTTCTCCGTTCCTTCGATGCTTGGACCATCGCTCCACGAAACTATCGCTGACATGTTCGTAACAGTTTTCTGATTAAAAAGACAGCAAACACGACATGTTGTTGTCAAAAAATGAGTCGGAGTAATTTGAAGTACATAGTGGTAATGTGCAGTGACGAGCAAAAGTGTAAACACACTTCGTTTGTTTTACATAAAACGTGATAATACAAGCTATTTTCCAATTGAATGATAAGGATTAGGTAATAATAATTATATGGTGAATGTGATAAACAAAACATAAGAGTTTATGTTCGTTAATATTAACAATATGGTAAGTATATAGAATATTTTACATAAATAAGGATTTCTAGCAATCTTTACAGTTTTGCACTTTAATTGTGCACGTCGAAATAAAGCTTTAAATTAATATTTTGTCCATTTTCCTTTACTCTTTCGTACTTCCTCTAGCCTGCGTGGCGTATTATCTATTAAATTTTTAATAATTTCCGGCTCAATATTGTACCATTCTTGTTCTGTTCTTTTCCACAATTCATAAAAACCTGAAGGTGAATTTTCATATTTTGCTAGCCGTCTTTTCACAATTGACCACAAATTTTCGATTGGGTTCATGTACGGACTTTGTGCTGGCCACTTCATCGCAGAAAATTTTTAATTTCCTAGCCAGTTTTTGACTATCTTTGCAGTATGTTTAGGATCCCCGTCTTGTTGAAATACTACTTCATCTTCAGGAAACTCAACGGAATCAACAACAGAAGGTAATTTACTTTGCAAAATATTTAAATAATGCTCTTTGCATATGATACCTTCTATTCGAACTAAAGGACCAACACCCTTATGAGTAAAACAACCCCAACACATAATTAAACCACCCTAAACTTCATAGTTTGTTTTATGCTGCTTGCTTGATTACTATTTTCGGATGAAGTCCAGTACCAGGACATTCCATCAGATTCAAATCTATTAATTTTTGTTTCGTCAGACCACATAACCCTTTTCCAGTCTTCTGTTGTCCACTCTTTGTATGTATGAGCAAATTTTTGTCGTGGTTTGATATTTTTGACTGAAAGAGCTGGTTTGCGTTTCTTTTCTTTCGCTTTCAACCCGACTCTCTTTAAGGAATCGCGAACGGTCCATTCACTAGCATTTACTCCAATGTCTTGAGCCGCGATTTTTTGAGTTTTATGATTTTCAAACCGAAGACGATGTGCAATTTCACGTGCAGATCTGTCAGAAACCAGTCGCGGTCTACTGTTTCTTGAAGAAGTTGACGTGCTACCATAGGTTTTCTTAATTTTTGCATCTATCGTATGACTTACACCACATTTGACTGCAATTTGCCGAAATGAAAAACCTTTATCGCACAATGAAATTGTACTGTTCCTCTTTTCTGCACTAAGTGGTTTCATCTTGCCTCTCGCGAGTCAAGTATCTTTCACACTGAAGAATAACTACGTAAACACTAGTCTGAACGTGGCTTACGACAGTTGGCTATCAGTATTTGTTGACAATTTCATTTCCCTAGCATATGTGTACAATCTTATACGTGCAAAACTGTAAACATTCCTACCGATCCTTATTTTTGTAAAATATTCTATATATTGTTAATATTATCGAACGTAAACTGTTATGTTTTGTTTATCACATTCACCATATACTTAATTATTATTACCGAATCTTTATCATTCAATTGAAAAATATCTTGCATTATCACATTTTATGTAAAACAAACGAAGTGTGTTTACACTTTTGCTCGTCCACTGTATGTATAGTAAGATATGTAATCACAGTGGGAGAACCAGGCAGATCAGTGGTCCCGAACGTAACTGTTCGATCGAAGCATCACGAGAGCGGTTTGTCGGCCGCGTCGTCGTCATCATCATCATCATCATCATCATCATCATCCGGCGTTGATCAGCAGCCTTCCCCGAGTCAGCTGTCTTCTGAGTAGCCACCTTCGATGACGATAATAAATATCCATTAATGCTGGTCTCGTGGCGAGAAGCAAGGGGGACTAGTTATCGCATCGCGAGCTCTACACGGGCAGATGACTCGAGGAAGGTCCAGCTGCCTTCGATCAGTAGGTTATTGTCAGTCCCATCCGTCGACCAAAGATGCGGACGCATATGGGGAACAAGTTTGAAAAAAGAGCCGCTCGATGCCAGCCTCGGATCGTTGCGCAACCGTCCTCCATGGTTGCCGATTGTCTTTTTACCAAGGTCCTCCGAAAGTCTCCCAAATTCCCTCGATTCATACCTTTTCGTTACACGTTGCTCCGTAGCACCGGCAACGTTTGTTTTTAACCGACTTCGAAAAAGGAGAAGGTTACTCAATTCGATCTGAAGTGAAACTTCTTTTGGCAGGGTGTAAGCCTAATTCGCCTCACGGAATTCGCCTCACGGAATTCGCGACAGGAAAAAGCGTAACGGTCAATAATATAAGTGGGGGAATATCGCTGGCAGCTGTCCTATATATGTATATAAAGGGTTTTTCAATAGGGACATAACAATTTTGTTTTATAATACGGAACATAACCTAAAACTTTTTTATGATTTGTCAATATCAAAACGTCAGTCAAGGCTTACATTTTTATCATGGTGAAGTTCACGAACGAGCAACGTTTGGAAATCGTGATAAAATAAAATAATAATTGATTTATTGAAAGGAAAAGGTAATCGTTTAGTTTCGAGGAATGGTCCAGTCGAATGGCCACCTCGCTCATGCGATTTGACGCCGTTGGATTTATTCTTGTGGGGTTACCGTAAGTCGAAGGTTTATGCCAACAATCCAACGACGTTAGAGGAGCTCAGGAACAATATAGAACGCGAAATTGCCAACATTCCGGCTGATATGTGTGAAAGAGTGATTGAAAATTGGATCCAAAGAATCGATCGCTACCGTCGTGCTCGTGGTGGTCATATGAACGACATCGAATTCCATACATAAATGTAACATGTGTACTACATCTGTAATAAATTTCAGCCCGATATCACAATTGTTCTGTGTTTTATTTAAATACAAAATTGTTATGTCCTTATTGAAAAACCCTTTATATGCCCGAGCGGTGAGTAGTAAGGCAAGCGGGTGACGCCGTTTTGGGTCGCAGCAGTTGCGTTTGAGGTTATCTACAAGTAGGATAATGTTTGAAGTTATTAATGATTTTAAAACTTGTTTTGGCAGGGTATAAGCCTAATTATTTACCATTTCCAATCTTAATTTACTTCCAAACATTACTAGACTGTAAGAAGTTTCACTTCTGTCGCGCGTGGTTTTCCACGCGTATATTTTTTTTTCGCTTTTTTCTATGTATGTTCACCGATTACGCCGAGATGGATGGACCAATCGGAACGAAACCTTTTGCATCTTGTAGAGTATGTCCCCGGGGTGGTCCCGTGAAAAAAATGTTGCATTTCTTTATTCCTTACGATTTTATTTGCGAAAATGTAGGATGATGCCGCCGTCGTGAACTCCGCCGAATGTTAGATATTAGGAACAGTAGCGACGCGAACGAACCCTTATTTCGTTACCCTTATCGATTGCGGCTTTCAGATATTTATAAATTACGATTTGGAATCTGACGGTTGACAGAGAAAGACGTTTTTGTAAATCTCAGACGGAGATTCGTGAATATTCAGACGAAAGATATCTTCGATCCTACATTTCATGGTATGTTCACCGATTACTCCGAGATGGATGGACCAATCAGTGTAGGGTGTATCTCCCGATTGGTCCATTGAAAACAAATTTTGCATTTTTTCATTCTTTGCGGTTTTTAAGGCAAGTAACCAATAAGACCGAAAAACCATCCTACTAGATGTTCTACAAATTCTGCTCGTTCCACTAAAAAGTGTGAAATAAAAGAATTTTATAAAAAAAAATTAAACCGACTACGAAAAGACACACTGAAAAGTATGAAATAATTTCCATTTAATTTATGTGAATACGCGCGAACTTGAATACAATACAATCTTTTGCTACATGCTTTCACATATTAATGTATCTTTTCGTCCCACCTACTGATTTCCAAGTATTCCAATGAAATCGTAATCAGCAACATCTGCCATTTGGAAAATTTTCAATTTCGCGCCGCCTCCGAGAAGATCGTATTGTATTCAAGTTCGTGCGTGTATTCACGTAAATTAAATGGAAATTATTTCATACTTTTTAGTGCGTTTTTTCGAAGTCGGTTTAATTTTTTCAATCTTGAAAGATATTTTGTAAGAAATTTTTCGAAGTTAAAGTAATTTATTTAAACTTATTCAACGTTGCGGAATATTTTCTTAAAATTGTTTTTCGATGCCAATAAATTTAACAAAATTATTGATTAGAACAAGTTTCTCAGGTACGCGAATTCCGGCGCTTAATTCGAGACCTCATCGCCAAGTCAACAGTCCCATTCTTTACCTCTCAATTAGCCGACCACCGAGACTCTGAGACTCTCCGACCAGATCACCGGATCATTTTTCATCAACTCACTGCCGGTGCGCGGTGCGCGGCGTCAGACTCGAGCCGATCCAAAAAGAGACACGCACAGCAGGTGACACACTTTCCCTTTTCTTCCAAATATTTATCGCGCATATCAATTTCGTGTTTTATACTTTGTACTCCACCGGGAACATTAATATTCCAAGCGGAAACGCGATCAATCCACGTGGCAGATTACCGTCTTAATTAGCCGGTCGTATGTCGTGGATATACATAGTATCGCGATCGGTAACGTGCGATTTCCAGAGCAGCGGAACTTTGTCTGATTCTACCGTGCGTACGTGTACCGTCTCGTTTTATTTTAATGAGCGTCATTTCGTTGGAATCAGCCCTCTCGTATTCGAATAAAAATGTCCTCAATTTTTACAGAATAGTTCAGAAATGTTTGATAGATTATTTGATAGATTAGATATCCTCATCATTTATAACCAGTTTATCTTTTCAGATGCTGTGTACAGTTTTTAGTTCCTCAAATAATCTAAAGACTGATCTACATAATCTCTCCCGTCGTTCTGTACCTCTTATACTATATCCTTACCGCCTAAATGACTGTATTCTCTCCTCAATAACAGAAGTTAAGGACTTAGAAATTCACTTCTTCTCTACCTTAGACTTTTCCAACCATTTTTATCACATTGTCAACTCCGCTTCAAGAACGCTCGGGTTTATACTTCGTTTTCCCACAGATTTTCATTCAACCATACGGTCTCCGAAAAGCGTAAAGTATGAAATCATGCTTGAGACAGTGCAGCATAAATTTCTCAGGTTTTGTGCATATAAGACAAACAATCCAATGTCAACCTTAGATCATGATTACTCTAAAATATTAAACATAGTCAACCTGGAAACATTATCGAGAAGAATAGTATCCGACCAGAGCTTTATTTTTAATTCGTTAAATAATAATATAGATTGTTCCGCTCTCCTTAGGCAAATTAATTTTTATGTACCTGAACGTGTTTTGAGAACGAGAGCAGGATTTCAAACAACGAAATCCAAATCCACATATAGAGTAATAAATTCTATAAATCGGATTATTGCAAGAGATCAAACACACTTTATAATAATATTGATTTTTTTAATGGCACGTTACAGTCATTCAAAACAAAATTACGCGTTATTATTTGCTAATATCGTACCTGTATTTGTTTAATTTTGCGCTTGTCCCTTCGTATGTAAATTTTAGGTTAAGATTCTTTTTTTCTTTTTGTATTTTTGTTATATTCTATTTGTTTTTATCAGTTCTACAAAACGTCTGTAAACTCTTGTATAAAAGGGGACCTCGGTCAGTAATATAATAATATAAATTATAATATATAATAATGAAAATAATAATAATTCCTCTGTGATCATTTCAATTGCAAGTGTCTTGGAAACTTTATCTCTTTTTACCACATTTTTTAAAATTCGAATAAGGCGAACAATTTTTAGTACCTACAATTGCATCTGAATTTAATGCCAACAAATAAAATGAAAAGTTCTCGGCGCAACGGTTCGATCTTGCATAATTACAGAAAATCAATCGACTGGTTTGTGTTTCGATCTATTGATTCTGATTGGTTCTGTCTCTATTTAATTTACGTTTCTGCTTCAGTAGCTTGTGTGACGACATGGTAACTACACGTGTCTATAGATTTCAATTACGTTTTTAAGAATTTTCATAAAGCATGTCAGTAGTACAATACAGAATGTTGATACAGTTATACAATCCGTTTCCATTATAATAATATATAGGTTTTGTTATATTAAAAAAATGGTTTCAGACGCAGTTTTCTTCTTTCTTGAGAATGATCCACACAGGGATTGGAACGTTGAAAGTTTAATTTAAACTTGCACAATTTGCTTTTCCGTAATTACAAGATCGAACGAACCGTTGCGCCGAGAACATTTTCCTTTCATTTGTTAACAATCATACGATCGATAATAGTAAAAACACGAATTTAATGCACCTTGAAATACATTTTCTTGCTACCGAATATGGCATAAAATTTTGAATGCCTCTAGACTTGCAACTTCATTTAACGTCTCTCGAAAATGTCCACTTGGTATACGCATTACAAAACATTATAAAACAGATAAGAAATTGTCACTTAGTTCGAGCAGTTATCAGTCTAGCCGCTAGCCGCACTCGAGCCGCACCGAAACAAGTGCCCCCTCCCCGGATTCGCGATAGAAATCGACTGGCTCATAAAAGTGACAATTAGGGTAATTATTCGTGATGAACGAACGATCGGAACGTGGAAACGGGGAAACTTGGACGACCGAACGAAGGATGACGGAAGGAGTCTTTTTCCACCCTGTCGTCGAGCATCGATAGGTATCTGTCGGTTCCCTCCGACCGGACTCTCCTCGCGTTTCTTAAGGCAGCAGGTGACATCGGCGCGGCGGAGTTAAAGGTGCCGGCACGAGACCCGCGATGCAGGTAGAGGAGGTAGGAGGAGAGGAGACCGAGCCGAGAGAAGAGCAGATGAGAGATGCGATCTTATCGGCTGGCCCGGTGCCGGATCGCTGAGTTCGCGCGGCAGAACACAGCCGCAGCCGGTTCGAAAGGTCAATCGGCGATCATTCCCGTAATACTTGATATGTACCGTGCAGATAATCCGGCGATACCGGGGTTTCCTCCGGGCGGAGATCCTCCAGCTGATACCGATGCTAAACGACCGGTTGCCCCGGAAGGAAGCCTCGGGACATCTTTCTCCGCGGAGTGAGTTATTTTCGTCGGCTCCGGTGAACGCGTTAGGGGTGGCTCCAATTGTCTGCCGTTTCATTCACCTCGTTTGCCGATCTCCTCGTTATCGGGATTACTCTTCGATCTAGACACCGATGCTAATCCGAGGAGAAAAGCGTTTTTTCTAATTTTATGCGAGATCGAAATGACCCGCGTCCATTGCATTGTTTCAGGGAGCGTTATAAAGGGGAGGGGGATTCCGGATTAAGGAGGAGCGTGCCGGCGCGAAAGTAAGAGTGAAAAATTGACCGAAAATATCAGCGGACGTATCTGGGTTAAGGGAACGAGACGGGAGTCTGCACGCGTCGCCAGTCGCCACACGCAGACCTTCAGGCGCACGGTGAGTCGGCTCTCCGCTCCGCAGCGATAAAACGAGAAAGACAAGCAGAACCGGAGCGGACCGAGAGAGAAAAGGAGGGAGAGGAGAGAAGGCGAACAGAGAGGAAGAAATTTTATGCGAGGATCTTCATCCGGGCGATGTTGCTCATTGTTGGCTCAGCTCGGCAGCAGGTGCTACCCTTCATGCTCCGGGATGAATGCCGCGATATACACAACGGGAGCTGACTCTCTTACACATGCGCAAACACGGGTCCCGCATCTGCAAGATGGTCGCGATGTTATATGCGCACTCGCAGATGCACCATCGTCGGCCCCATTGTCATCCGAATCGACTTCCAGAGGTGATGGTCTCGACGGTCACCGTTTATTGACTTTCGATAACGACGGGCTGGTGGTGGCTCGTCGCTATCGGAGGATGCTCGGGGCTCAGGGTGGAGCTGTGGTTCCATCGGATCGTTTCGGACGCCGCAGTGGGGTATTTCGCTGAAAAACGGGAATGAAATATTCGTCTTGGCGCCAGCTATAACATTATGAAATAAAAAATGTACTTTAACATTTAAGAAATCGAAATAATTCTTACTTTCTGTTGAAAAATTTCTTTTCTCCGAAACTTTAAATATACAATTTTGTACATGTCTAAATACTGTTCAAATTTTATTTCGAACATTCTGTCGTCAGATTATCCGAACTCTTGGAAAGTAGTGATAATTGAATGCTTTGATTACGACGTACTGAGTTGAGATAGGTGTACAAACTCTTCGCAGATTTCATTCTGTTATCATCTAAATTAGTATTGTCATTAATATTCCAACATTACCAATCATTCTGTAAGATTTTTTTTCGACTTATATATCATCTTTACGTTTAAAGCCTAGCAATAAGAAACCAAGAGCTCTGGACCCAGGGGCTGAGGAAATAATAATTACTGTAAAAACTGTTAATTGATATAGTAAGAATAAATAATTTATCTAATTCTCAACTAATAAACTAAATTTATTATATTTATTATATTGTTTACATTCCACTTTGTGCTTCATACTTCAGATAAATTTTCCCCGGAGGATATGGAAAATCAAAAATTTATAAGAATAATATGTTGATAAATAAAAGTTGTTAAATTTGTAAATATGTTGAAAAAATAGTAAAAACAGCCATTAAATAAACGAAAAGTATACCACATTATACATTATTAAAGAAGATTACATGTTAATAGCCTACACCCCAAATTTCCCAAGTATAGAAGTTATACCAAAATGTCACTAAATTTCGCGTTTTAGACCACTGTGCGCCGCGACGCCCGCGACGCGCGGATGCAACGCTGAAATTTCACCGAGTCCGATTCCTCGGAGATAGAGAAGAGGCAGGAGGGCAACGGCCAGACAGACACACGAAGGATCTCGGTATTCGCATCTTGAAGGCTGCCGGCACGCGTCTGCAGCAAGGTGTGCCTCTCACTTTATTCATCCACCTCCGGTGTTCGGGACGAGAGCAGCTGTTGCCGGGCCGGCGCGGCGCGTGCCACCAGGTACCTATATAATAAACCGGGAGATAATGTCAGGGTGCGTGGCACCACGCTACCAAAGAGCCTTCGGAGCCCCGGGGTCGAGGGAGAGGGTCCCAGGGAGGGAGGAACCGGCCCCAGGAAACCTCTTCGCCCTTTTTTCGTCTCTTCCCCCTCTGCCGCTTTTTTTTTTTAACTCTCCGATGGGGAGATCGATCGTTTATCCTTCTCCACGTAGGTGGACCTCGCCCGTTTTCTTTCCTCGCGCTCCCATTCTCGGGCCGATCGATCACCGGGACTCCTCTTCCTCCTTTTTTCCTTCCTCTTTGCTTTAATTGGCTTCCTGAGAATCGATCTTCCCTTCGGCTACGATGCGAAAGTCGATCCTCTGCCAATCGACTATGCTTCGCGAGAAGACGATTCTCTTTCGCAGGATGCAGCTCGCGTCGATGCTCCACCGGGCTGAAAAATTTGCTGGAGCTGAGAAGCAGATTGGTCACCTTCGATTCTCTTGTAAACCCCTCTGCTGCCTCTATAAAATGTCTTTTCACAATGTATGTACCTAAACGATCAAGGTTTCAATTATTTTGTAGAATGTTGGACCGATTCTAGCATTTGGAGATTTTCCAAATTCGAACACCCCTAATTTTCTGAATAACGTAACTGCCGAGAACATTTTTCTCAGATCCAGCCTTTTTTATTGTTACCACACTTATATTAGCTTGCCGAGTTGTCTCATAAATCTTGTAAACGAGTTTTAAATCACTTCCCGACGAGCTAGAGACTTGGGACTTTAAACATAGCTCAGAACTGGGTGACAATGCAATATTTTATCGGTTCCCCGATCGAACGTTCTAGATCTATTTAGTTCGTTTGAATTTTCGTACGTTGAGGTAAACGGTCTGAACGCCCGCTTCGTTCGTTCTCGCAATCGCTTGCGTTTCTTATCGATATTGCCAAACTGAAATCTACCTGAAGTTTACTACACGCCGGCGCGGTGCTGGAGCATTCTAGTGTAATACAAGAAATTAACTGGAAAGAAGCTTTGTAATAACGAAGCGCTAGCAGAAATGGAAAGACTTAGATCAGTACAAAATAAAGAAGACTAAAAAGTAGAAAATAAAAAAATGACCACAATGAACCTAGGAACATTGTCTGCCCGAAGAACAGTATCCGACCAGAGCTTGATTTTTAATTTAATTAATAATCATATTGATTGTTCCTCTCTACTTGCGCAAATCAATTTCTAACACCTAAAGCCAGATCTACTTATGGATTAATTAATCCAATAAATCGCGTTATTGCAGACTCTAGCACACTCTCTATAATCGTATTGATCTCTTTACTGTGTCTTTTTGTACACTTTTAAATAACAATTACGCAGGATTATAGGATAATACCATATCGTTTGTACCATTAGTTTCTGTGCATGTCCCTTCTTTGTTATTATACGTGTAGTCCTTTATCTTTTCCTATTGTAAACATTTATCTAAGAGGACTTTTCGGTCCGTCTATAATAAAAATAATAATAATAATAACATTTTTTAAAACTACGCTTATATTAAAATGCACTAAAAAGAAGAAAATAATTTTTTTAGTGGAGCGCTAAACTATATCGAGGTAATCTTCGTCGGCGCTCCACGCTTTTATTTATAGTCACTAGTCACTAATGCCTAAAAAAATTATTTTCTCCTTTTCAGTGTATTTTTTTTTTGGTCACATTCGAGATAAAATTTCTCGTTTGTTTAACTTTTGTTTTTTTGGCGTCTCTGCTCCCCGCTATCCCAGGATCCTTTGTGTGGCAACGAGGTTTACTTTTCACAGGATTCCCCGCCGGTAGATTTAGATATCCCGAGGCACGTTGAACCGAAATCACGAAAGGGGGGTGGAGAAGGGCGCGCAGAGCCAGGGGTCAACCGCCCCCTTCTCGAGCGACGAGCTAATAAAACTAAACGCGCTCGATAATCATCTCTCCACGCCCGTCGTTCGGGATCCATTCCGCCGGCAGATTAATTATCTAATGCGGCTGCAACATCTGTCATCGCTCTGTCGATGCAGCCTCAACAACCCTCCCGTACAAACCCGTACGAGCCCCCCACAAAATTAACTTCTACAAATTCAGAAGAAATTCTGAAAGTTTGAAAATGTATGACATTTATTAAAGGAAAAACAGAGACTTCCGTCACATCAGAAAATCGTTACCCTCAGCAAAGAAGTTTCACTTCAAAACTGTGCTGGATGCGTATTTATTGTCAGACGACATCGCGTCGTAAATTCCGCGTGACAGAAAGAGAATCCCGCAGGATCCGAGCGAGGCGCGTTTGATGAAGCTGAGAAGAAAGCGCAACGACGACAAAGGGTCACAATCGAGCGAGTCTGAGAAACACATAGCGAGTTAGTCGGTTGTAAAGAGAAAAGAGACGGTACAGTTACCTCTAAACAACAGGTTTGTTTCGCCTGATGTGCTCCCGCATATAATACGCGAATCCGCGCATGCTACACTGTATAATATGAGAAAATACCTCGTTACTTCGATTCCGGTAATAGAAACGGACCGAGGCGATGCGCTGCGCTGCACGGGTTCTCTTAGACTTCTTCGACGGCTGCGTCACGGCAATTTGTCCGTGTAACGTCTGTCATTGTGATCGCGATCCAATAAATCGGTCATAGCAGCTCGACGATCGATCGGATCGAATTATTTCGCGCGACTTCCACTCGACATCACAAAATTTTCAAAATTCGAGAAACTTCCTCACCGATTTTGATGACGTTGAAATATGTCGTCAAGGTCATCATTCTGAACAACTTTTTCCTATACATGTTACCGCCGCTCGATTTTAGTTTTCGAGATATTCGCAAAAAACTATCGTTAATACTGTATTGAATTTTTCGTATTTCCGCACGCTCTGCGGCAACGTACGGCTGTCCCGGCGCGGCGTTTGTTTACATTTTGCTTCTACACACGCTGTGGAGATGAGAGAAAACAGGGTCTCACTCTCATAATATACATTATATATTATATATCATGTATTATACATTATATATTATATATCATATATTATACATTGTTCATTATATATTATATATTATCTACTGTATATTGTATATTATATATTAAATGTTGTATATTATGTATTATATATGTATATTGTATATTATATATTATATAATATATATAAAATATATTATATAATATTATTGATTTCAATTTCAAATCTAACCCAGACCTACTCCGATCACTTTTCTCGATGTTGAAATTTTTATTTATAATATTATATATTATTATTATATATATTATTATTCTGTATTTTATATTATATTTATATATATATACCACCTAACAGATTTTGTGGAACCCTACTATTTTTGTTGCAAACGTTTTTCCAAAAAATAAATACTTCCCGAGATTTGAGTATTCGGCAGCTCGAGTTTGTCATGTTTGACTAATTATAACTCGATAACTGTCCATTATTGAGCTTTGTGCCCATTGCATCGTTTGTTCAGTAGATCATAAGCTACAACATATGAAAAATCCAACTGATTTCACCGGGATAGATCTTCCATACGATTAGTGCGCGGTTCTTCGATGTAATATCTGTTTCCCATAATCGACTTGCAGTCCAATAACTGTATAATTTAATTGGAGAAAGTGATGGAGTCCCCGAATACGTATTATGCTGCGCACTAAGAGTTTGAATAGCAATGTTTAAATAGACAGAAAAATTGTGAACGTCATGTTATTGCGATGCAAGGAAGCGTTTAACGGTGAGAAATGTGTAGAATTGTTTTCTATGTCGGGAAGAATGGAACGCAAAAGCGTTTCACGGCGAGCTACATTAATTTTCTCTTCCATTTGATCCGACTGACCCGTTGACCAAGAATCGATGGATTGATTGGCCAAGAGACTTCCGTTACTGTCATGAAGTAGGCCTGCAGTGACAACGCCAGCCTTCTAAGTCACGATTCTGACTGCCAGCCCTCCATACGAGCCGTGATCCAGCGGAGTCCGTGATCGAGGCGCGTCGACAAGCCTTCGATCCATAGAAACGTCGAATTCCACGAATATTTCCTTGCTGTCCACATTTCACCGAACCTCGTTTTAATTCTCACTTGTTTGCAACATTTTTTCCACCTGCTTTGATTTATTTTTTGGCATTAAAGCTCCTTCCACGCTTTATCGTATAACGCATTCGACTAGAACGTGGATCTTTATGCGCCAATAGCAATTTCGGTCTCTTGAATATTGTAAGATTTTTACGGAGGGGCTTAACAACATTTTTATCTTCCATAAAGAACACACTAAAATATCTAATCGAAGAATGAAATTGTTACTTGTTTCCGGCAAGCTTTTGTTCCGATTCTGTAATATTAATTGCGGATTTTTATATGTTTACATTTAAACGGAATAATCGATGGGGAAAATTGTGATCGAAGAGACACTCGGTCGAAGACGGATTGTTCTTTAAATCCCGTTAGCTTTCGTTTCCATTTCCACCGCCTTGTTTACCGGCGACAGGGCGTCGTGACGCGTGCCACGCTTGCTTATGCGGGCGCCGACGTTCGACGACGCATCCGATACATTAGGCGTCGCCGAACTATGCGTGCACACGCGGCTCAAAATAAACTGTTAACGTTCTTAACACGTGCTGACGTGGCTGTCTTACAAATCGCATGCGGGGTGCCTCTCGTCAAAATTTATCAAGAACATCGAGAACAATTATACAAATACTTTACGCGAACACATTTTTCGACATTCCTCCGTCTAGATCAGGGATGAGATGGATCAAACTTATGATAACACAAACACTGAATGATGAAATCAAATTATCTCTTTATTAACACAATAAACCTAGTATAAAAAATTACGGCACTTTGGGATTGTCCCGTTGACCATTTTCGCCAAACACGAAATTATTGCCAAAAGGTAGTATA
>CM052319.1:13568762-13622896 GCA_028455605.1 Lasioglossum malachurum
TCTTGATCATGTTGGGGCCCCCTCAATCGCGGGGCCCCGGTGCATAGCATCCGCCGCACTCCCCAGATGGCCGGCCCTGTATACATCAAATGTATGAAGATAAAAATTGTCCGGCTGGTCGCTCGACGATCGTGACAACTAAAGGCTGCGTTCCATTGAGCATGCGAATAATAATCGCTCTAAGCAGATAGAGAACTTTTCCGTGAATTGGTAGTATTATGGACAAGTTTCGCGATATTCGCGGATGTTGCGAACAAACGAATCCGGAGTTAGGGTTCCTTGTTGAGCGAATTTCGAGTTAAGGCATTGGAAGCATGTATTCCGCAGCTTCGGTCGAGAAAAATCGCGGAGAGTCCTCGAGAAAATGTTGACACGTGGGATCAAGGTGTAGCGGGTCGTCGGAAGGCCGCATCGGTGCATTATGCGATCCGACGACAATGGAGAGCTGTCCGTAACAAGGAGGGGCAGGGGAGGGGTCGGACGGAAAGCAAAAAGGGGAACGGTGGCGACCGATAGGACGTTTATCGTTATCGGGAGCGCGTCTTTTCTTCGCCGCAAGTCCCCCGCCGCGCCCCACCGTCCGAGCGAACTCGTCAAACGAGAATAGAGCCGAACCTATCATGCATATCTATGCGCTCTCCTTCGGTTTTCCTCCATACGATTACGCAAATCGAGCGTTGCAAACAGAACTATGGACATCCTTCCCCGGTACTCTTCGCCGACTTTCGGAATCAGTGGGGGTTGGGGGTGGGGCCATTCAAAATTGCTTATCGCGCGTTTAGAGCAGAGTTGTGCTAATTCAATTAAATTGTATTTCAGTTAATAGTAATTCAATTGCGTCGAAATACAATGTAATTCAATTACTACGTATTTTAATCAGATGTGTAATTGAAATACAATATAATTGAAATACAATGTATAATTGAAATACAATGCATAATTGAAATACAATGTACAATTGAAATACACAATATAATTGAAATACAATGCATAATTGAAATACGATGTACAATTGAAATACACAATATAATTGAAATACAATATAATTGAAATACAATATACTTGGAATACAATGTATAATTGAAATACAATATAATTGAAATACAGCTCTCCAAATTATAGCCCAGAACTTTGAAAAGAAGTGCAATATATTTTTATGTTTTTCTTTCCTATAATTATTTGCTGTCTGCGCAACGTGGTTTCTTTTTTCAGTTTTTTTGTTATTAGATAATGTATTTCATTTTACTTACATATAATATTAACGTTTGTTTAATGAGTCTCATTAGATGATTGTCGTTATTTATTCCTTTAATACATTATATATCGTAACCCAGGTAAAGTAGGGACATGTTCCCTTTCTCGGCTTTTCATGTTTATGTTTGAAATTTACAAAATGTGTGTAACGCAGAAGTTATTTCTGTTCAGATACTTATTACAAATTTATAAATAATAAATTCCTTCTCTCTCTGTGTGTGTGTGTGTGTGTGTGTGTTTGTGTGAAACCTTCACATGGATTTTTCAACCTCTTCGTACCTATTACCTATACCTCATATTACTCTTTAATTTTTAATTTTAAATTATAATTTAATTACATCGTAATTCGTAATCAATGTAATTCAATTACAATGTATTTTATAATCGTATTCCATAGCAATTACGAATTACATTGTAATTTAATTGAACGAAGATCTGAATTATAAATTACAATATAATTGAATTACAATGTAATTCAATTACAACGTATTTTATAATTGTACTCCATAGCAATTACGAATTACATTGTAATTTAATTGAACGAAGATCTGGATTATAAATTACAATATAACTGAATTACAATGTAATTCAATTACTTCGTAATTAAAATCCTGGAGTATTTAAATTGTAATTCTGCACAACTCTGGTTTAGAGGGTGTGGAAGGACGCGAAATGGATACTACAAGGTGTTCGGATTGAATAAGAATTTGCTTCTTCAAGTCGAAGAAGAATTGTAGATTAAAAGACCCGTAGAAACCTCGGAATCGGAATCGTAACATTTCCCGATCGCCGCGCCGCGCGATTGGAAATCGAAGGCAACGCGGCACAGCGGATCGAGAGAAGAAGCGCATCGATGCGCGCCGCGGATTTTCGCAACCGCGCGCAATAAATAATGACCGATGCACGCCCCTGCATCTTATTGGCCACGCCGCGCCGATAGTAAACTGACGCGCATCTAGCCGCTCAGTTCTTGCACTTTCACTCTCGCGCCACGTGATACCAGTTTTCTTTTTTCCGCCGCATAAGGGAACTATGTGCGTCGAAGGTGCAACCGCGGGTGCACCAAACGCGTTGCCTGGAAATTAAGGTCGCGACGCGATGGGAAACGTGCTCGAATAGACTGTCTCGCTGCCAATCGGATACGCGCATGAATTAACAGCTGAATTAGTGCCAAACGAATCCACAGTCTAGTTGTTAGGCGTTAGCTGTTGGTAAACGTTAATAATTGCTAGCAGATGAAAACAATACAATGAAATTGTTTCAGCTTTACTCTCTTTTTTGCGTTCGATCCAGTAATCTTCGCGAATGCATAAACTCCGCAGTCTTATTGTCATCTACTCGGTTTTAACATATCCTGGAACAATTTTTGATAAAATGTTTGAAGATTCTCCGTTGCTCTCGATCGAGTGTCCAACTATTGTAGAAGATATACATTTACGCCGACTTTCCACGTCGCAGAATGCGCACACGGACGAACGAGACTACGCGCACACAAGCCTGCGAAGACGTCGCGCGGACGCAGTTACGTGATCCGCGATTGTTATGTAAATACCAGTGGCCGCGTACGCGAAACGACGTTCTTCTTCTCCGGTTTTTCGTTCTCCCTTCGCAATTTTCCGGAGCCCCTGCAATCCTCTTCCCAATCCGAATTCATCCCCCAAAATAATTTGCTTTCTTGTCCCGTCAAACGATAACGCTGCCCAACAGCCAAAAAGGATTTCGATTTTCGCTATGCAATTCTTATAGAATTTTTCGCGCTGATTCCGAATCTGTCCTTAATTTTTCCCCTAGACGCACAGTTTTTGAGAAATTAGAGTTTGAAAAAAAACATTTTTCAAATTTACACAAATATTGTGATGTTATTATAAGAGATATTGAATTGATCTTTACAGCAAAAGATTCCTTAGACTTTCCCGAATACAGCGATATCCAATATTAATATACTATTATGACACAATACATTATGGTGCCGAGGCGGCCAAAACTCGATTTTATAAATTTTCGATTTAAAAAAAAAATATTATTTTTGTATTCCCAAATAGTGAATGTATAATGTGCGAAAGTCCATTCATAATGTATTACTATTGGATATCACTGTATTCGGGAAAGTCTAAGGAATCTTTCGCTGTAAAGATCAATTCAATAACTTTTGTAATAACATCACACTATTTCTTCAAAGTTGAAAAATATGTCATTTTTTCAAACTCCAATTTCTCAAAAACTGTGCGTCTAGGAGAAAAATTAAGGACAGATTCGGAATCAGCGCAAAAACTCTATACGAATTGCATAGTGAGAATCGAAATCCCAAAAGAAAGTTCAAAGTCGGACCGTGTAATTGGCCGAGTGCAAGATTTCCGTTTTATCGCAGGCCAATTTCCCAAATATTCCAGCGCGATCCCCCGAACTGCGGTTCGCGCTCGCTTAGGGTCTAAGGTTTCACATTCGCGGAGTTATGGTTGCCTGAGTCGCTCGCGTTTCAATTAATTTCAATTTTCACCGGGGCACAGTGCGCCACCGCGCCGCTTCGAAAGAAACTTTTCGACTTTATCGAGTAAATAGAACCCGTTGGCGTGTGAGCTTGAACTTGAGAGATCGTTCCACCTAAATGTACACGTAGACACGGCTAAATGCCGGCGCGGTACGTATGACGCAGCGGTTGATGCGTTCGTCGCACGAACACCCTTGAAAGCACACCCCCTCGCTCTTAGCGGCGAGAAGAAAATAGAAAACGAGAGTCTTGGAAAGAGAGAACTGTGCTTCGGGAACGGGCCACAGGAAGATTGTCGGCTCATGGGAAATCGAATTCCGACCCGCAGAATGTTGATGCGACAGGAAACAGCTGAAATTTTCAGGAAGGGGTGACGTTCAATCGAAACAGCCATCTCTGTAGAATATTGACGACGTTAACTAACCTTAACGCAAATTAAAATTAGTGGAGTAGGGGTAGGAAACTTGGTAATTGTTAAAGCTAATACAGTGGGTGTGCAAAGTATTCGTACACCTTTCAGAAATTAATAACTTTTTTATGATTGTGCCAAACGACCTGATTTATTATAATCAATTAGAAACATCGGTTTACGAAATGATATTCAAAAAAGATTCTCCAAAAATTATAATCTACTGTGGTTACATGTAAAAATAAAAAAGGTATTTTCTCTAAAACTTTTTTATTTGCGTCCTCAATGAAAATTTAAAATATCTGTTTTGCAGATCTATGTTAGTTATACACGTGCCGAAAATTTCATCGGAATCGGTTGACGCAGGGAAAAACGACACGCATCGAAAGATGTACGATTCTGTGGATTTTCTAAGCAGAAATTGATCGGAAGTCGTGTAAAACTACGATTTTCATAATTTTTAACCGCTTGTAGCTCGTGTGTATGTTAATCGATTTCGATTAAATTTCCAGCATATGTGTAACTAACATAGATCTACAAAACATATATTTTAAATTTTCATTAAGGACGCAAATAAAAAAGTTTTAGAAAATACCTTTTCTATTTTTACACATGTAACCTTATAAATTATGATTTTTGGAAAATCTTTCGTAATTATTTACTTTAAGGGCTTCCTCACCGATTTCGATGACGTCGAAATATGTTGTCAAGGTCATCATTCTGAACAACTATTTCCTATACATGTTACCGCCGCTCGATTTTAGTTTTCGGTCCGTGGCAACGTGTGATATAGATATATATATATTTATATATATATTATATATATAATATAAAAAATATATAATAATAATATATAATAATATATAATATTATAAATAAAAATTTCAACATCTCGAAAAGTAATCGGAGTAGGTCTGGGTTAGATTTGAAATTGTGTATGAAATCAATAATATTATATATTTCTTTTATATATACATATATTATATATATAATATACAATATACATATATATATAATATAAAAAATATGAAATCAATAATATTATATATTTCTTTTATATATATTATATATATATAATATACAATATACATATAATACATAATGTATAATATATGATATATATAAAATATATAGTATACATATATGAGAGTGAGATCCTGTTTTCTCTCATCTCCACAGCGTGTGTAGAAGCAAAATGTAAACAAACGCCGCGCCGGGACAGCCGTACGTTGCCGCAGAGCGTACAGAAATACGAAAAATTCGATACAGTATTAGAGATAGTTTTTTGCGAATATCTCGAAAACTGAAATCGAGCGGCGGTAACATGTATAGGAAAAAGTTGTGCAGAATGATGACCTTGACAACATATTTCAACGTCATCAAAATCGGTGAGAAAGCCCCTAAAGTAAATAATTACCTATGTATATTGTATTACATATATTATATATTAGTAGTTCAAATTCTGTATGAGGAATTATGTATGCGCGGGAATACGAAAAATTGAATACAGTATTAGCAATAGTTTTTGCAAACATCTCGAAAACCAAAAGCGACCCCCCTATTAATAAATGTTGAATGTTTTCGGCGCAATGGTTCGATCGTTTATTACTAATTATAAAGCAATTTTGCTAATTATCAAACAAGATCAACGTTTCGATCCTAGTTTGGATCCTTTTCAAGATTTATTTGAATCGCGCGTCTGTAAAATAAATATGTTACAGTAATTTCAAAAACTATTAAATGATCGGAAATGTGGAATATTGTTCATAAAAACTCACTCACTTGCTTTGGGGAAAATAAAATTATATTAATTGTGTGACGAGTGTGTTGCGTGCGTCGTAGATGCTTGTTGTCAAGACTCCCTATATTGGAAAAGGAAAAAGTTGTTCAAAATGTGTTGCTGCATAACATATTAAAATTTCTCAATAATTACCAACGTTTTTGCTGGCCTAGAATAATTCCATTGTACGTATAGAGTGGTCCTTTTATCTTGAGACAGTCAATTATTACGGAAACCAGCAGGAATATGTGAAAAAATGTTTTATATAAAATATTTTTCATATGAAGGGGCACATGTAATGGCGCTATGCACATTTTTTTAAAGTAAATAATTACCAAATCTTTTTTGCATATCATTTCGTAAACGAACGCTCCTAATTGATCACAAAGAATCAGGTCGTTTGGTACAATCATAAAAAAGTTATTAATTTTCAAAGGGTGTACGAATACAGTGTACACCCACTGTAGCTGTTGAATATTGTTGACGAATCGTAAAAGAAACTCCGCGTTAAGAAAAATCGAGGAAGGCTCGGCCGAAAGTCTACGACGATGTTCCTCAAACGGAGAAGGCAGTAGCGACGGACAGAAGCCGTAGACTAGATGGCAGTCAATCGCCCCGTCATCGAAGTCACCATTAAGCCGAATTACGTGTCGACGGTGGCCACAGGCTCGGTCGTCCGAAAGAGTGATTTCCATGTCACCGTCCGCGTTCTTCCGCCGAGCGGGGGAGAGGCGAATGGGGTTGATATTAAGCTCGAAAATGGAGTCCCGGCGTGTAGGATAATTCGTCAGGTGCGCTTACGTTGCGAGGGCCGGGCGGCCGAGAGATGGATGGACGGACGGGCGACAGTCAGCTGAAGGGGGTCGCCGCGCCGCGCCGCGCCGGTTAAAATTGATTCCGGCGGTGGCATCAATGGCCCGAAACAAATCGTGAGAGTGGCGATTTCATGTTGTGGCCAGGTATCGCGATGGCAACGGGGCTTCGTTGCCTATGGAAACGCTCGCTCGGCTCATTCGGCCTCTAATTCACTGCTCGCGCAGAACCGCTCCTCTCCTTTCCTCTCCTCTCTCCGCTCCTCTCTTCTCTTCTCTACTCTCTGCGCGCTACTTTGCTGCAACGAAAAATTTATCTTGAAACCTTCACCTCTGCAATCTACTCTTGATTTTCGTCGAATATTTATTTCACTGTCACGGTGACGTTCGATTGGAACGACGAATCTACTATTTGCGGATACTCTTCTCTCTCACGACTGCCCGGAACAATTTTGCGGCGCCGTCGAAAGAGGTCGGAGGGCGAGGGAAACACGGAGAACGCGGCCGAACAAAAACCGAGGAAAAAGAATAATGAACCGGCGCGGCGGAGAGGCCTCGTGACGCGCGAGGGAAAGAGTGGCGTAACTGAAGAGAAAGAGAGAAAGAGAGAGAGAGAGAAAGAGGAGAGAAAAAACGGGAGCGAGCCACTACAACCCCACGTGTGTTTCTCCACGGGTCGCCATGGCGACGCTTTGGTGTTCGTTATAGTAATGGGTTGGGAGTTGCGCTGGGTGGCCGCTCGACTCTCCCACGCTCGTCGGGGACACCTGCTTTAACGATTATCCGCTGAAAAAGAGGAAAATGAAAACCAGAGGGGGCCGACGGCTTTATCGGGACACCCTGCGAATCACTGTGCTCCCCCGACTTTCGATGGCCGATGGAACAACGTGGGTTCCATCGCGTTCTGCATTATTCAGTCCGTCCCACTTCTTCCGATTCCGTTTTTCGTTCTTCGGTTTATCTTAATTATTGGTTCCTTTACGGTGGCTTGGGCACGAAAGCCTACGCCCGGAAAGACAGTAATTAATGCAGGTTTCTGCTTAGAATCTAGCACATGACTTTTTAATAAATACCAGAAGATGGATATTCACCTATGCGAGAAAACGCTCGGGCGTTAAGGTCCGCGAGGTCGTCCCCCATGATCCCGTGAAATATAAATGAGCAATATTATCGGTTTGATGGATAGTTCTCGACATTTTGCGGCGAAGAGCACACGAATTGGTTTCGCGCGCAGATACGAGGCAGTGAGTCACGCGTTCCGAACTCTAGATATGCCAAATATGACCAATGCCTGAACATATCATAGCCGCAGAGGCAACTGCGTCTTTTCGTTTCCTTCTTTCCGCCGTGTCATCCGTGAATATTGAATTGATTCGAGCCGCAACAACAATGGTAAACAACGATCATTTCCCTGTATCGATCCCAACGCTTTCGGGGGTTTCTCCTTCATAAATATTCGAATAGAAAGAGAAATGTTCTCGTCTAAATTCCTCCACTTATTTTCAAGTGGAAATAATAAAATTTTATTTAAAAAAATTAAACCGACTTCGAAAAACAACGCACTAAAAAGTATGAAATAATTTCCATTTAATTGATGCGAATACACACGATCTTAAATACAGTACAATCTTTTCGGAGGCGGCGCCTGTAAACCGTAAGATGGTTTTTCGGTCTTATTGGTTACTTGCTTTAAAAACCGCAAAGAATGAGAAATGCAAAATTTGTTTTCAATGGACCAATCGGGAGATACACCCTACACTGATTGGTCCATCCATCTCGGAGTAATCGGTGAACATACATGAAATGTAGGATCAAAGATATCTTTCGTCTGAATATCCCCGAATCTCCGTCTGAGATTTACAAAAACGTCCACATAAAATCAAAAATACCGTCAAAAATTGGTGCGAAAGTGGTGTCTCTCCGCCTTTAATGATCGTTTAAACAATCATAATGTATTAATATTATACATCACTGTATTCGGGAAAGTCTAAGGAATCTTTTGCCGTAAAGAACAAATCAATATCTTTTATAATAACATCACAATGTATTTGTTCAAACTTGAAAAATATGTCTTTCTTTTTTAACCCGATTTTCTCAAAAACTGTACGTACAGGACAAAAATCAAGGACAGATTCGGAATCACCGCGAAAAACTCTATAGGAATCGCCTAGTGGGAATCAAAATACAAACAATAAATTGCAGTTTGTTGGACAGTGTAATTCATCGGAAGAATCGTCGCCGATCCCCTTCTTCTTCGCGCCGGTAAATACCGCGGCATGACGTCGGGACAGGTATAATCAGTCCCGAAGTTAGAGCATCCTCCTGACCCGAGGATCAATGAGTGATCGACGCGGCGAATGCGACGCGACCGCGGCGCGGCATTACGGCGCGTACGGAATCCATATTCATGCGGATTCATGAGCCCTCCGGGGCCAGAGGAAGAGCAGAGGAGAGCTTGTGTCTGCCGTGTCTCGGTGTTAGGCATCGGCCAGGCTCATTTGCGTGAATGTAACGATGATGTTGCGACGCGCGTACCGAACGGGGTCGCCGGGGTCGACGCGAACAATCCCGCCTGTGGGAAAAACCGAGCCGAACTCATGTCAGAAATGACAGTGTTTCGGCCCGGGAAATCAAGGTGGTAGGGAAAGATGGAGACCTCCGGCTCTCGGTTACGAAACGAACGAGAACCGAGGAGAACCGTTTCTGCTGCGGAGCCGCCGCGAGAAACGCTATTCCCCGACTCGCACAACTGCTCGGAACATTTTTGCGAAATAGGATGACGGAACGACGACGAAATTTACCGTCGCTCTTCCGTTACACGCTTCAACGTTTTTTATTCAGCTTGGCAGATACGATAACGATGGGAAAACGCAATGAGAATGCAGTAATTTGAACGAGTATATCGCATCTCGACGTGGGGCGGGGGAAAGACAACAAGAAAATAAATAAATAACGCTCGGGGATCAAGCGTATGCAAAGCAGACAGTTACCACGCTGATAGCCAGTCGCGCAGCACCGGACGTTCCGTCTGTAAATTTATGTTAATCGCGATGTATCAGTTGTTCTGGAAGCTCAAGCCGAGCGACGCGACGCCAGTGTACGCTCGCGAATGGGACGCGATACCGCGCGACCCGTTGTCACGCCTCAAAATTCCCTCGCTTCGACCGTTCCTTCCACGACGATTTCATTCTCGTTTGCACGCTTGCGGATCACGTATTGTCACTCCACATGGACGGGACAACTTCTAATTCGGTGGCAGGATTATGGAACTATGGCGAATCCGGGGATTCGGGAGATTATGAAACGACACTTTTGTAGATGTCCCATCGTCTCCCTCTCTCACAGTTTACTCACAGATCGTTGCAGAATAATTTTTAACATTGTCCGAGAAGATTCTTTTACGATATGTATAACCAAGTGTCCTCTAGGTCTCGATGTGCGTACTCCAGGATATTTGGTGATGGACGAAACAAAAAGAGCAATGCTCAGAATAGAGAATGAGGGCCCGGAGGTACACGGAAGGAGTAAGAAAAACCGTCGGGAGACAGATAGTCAACGAAAAGGGATCTGGTATTGTGAAGTAATCCCGATTATCGATCGTAAATGTTGAACATTCAATTTAATGATCTTCTCGGCGCAACTGTGTCGAACTTTTTTTCTTTCCTAACGTTTCCGTTCAGTTTTGAACTTTTTTTTAAAGGTTCGGAGGTTCAAAACTGAACCGAAACGTTAGGAAAGAAAAAAAGTGTCGATCACTCATTAAATCCAGCAATTTTGCGATAAACTTTCTTTCTTTCCTAACGTTTATTGCAAAATTGTTAGATTTAATAAGTGATCGAAACAGTTACACAAGTAAGTAAACGCTAACCTCTTCGTACGAGAGTAAAGGTGTTTTACAGTTATTTAAATTGAACTGAACTACTAACTTTTCGACATACATAGGTTAGTACTTTTTTATAACGAATGTCCAGCTGCATCGATTGACGTATTAAAAAATACCTCATTCCATTAAAAAAAAAAAGTGAAGGTGACCTTCATATCTCTAAAGAAAATTACATAAAAACAAAAAATTTTTTGGTATCGTATGTGGGCCCCATTTTACCATTCAACTTTGTCCTTCAGACGTATCTTTGAAAACAACAAAGACATTTGAGGTGGCAAAATGTGGCGCCCCACCCGGTATATCGTATATTTCGAAAAAATTATTTCGCTATTCGTAGCTGTTAGGCTGAAATGAAGCAAATTATCATTATCATAACCAAGTGTCCGGGTAGGAATGAACTGACACATAGAAATGAATGAGGGAAGGTATAGTTACAGGTATAGGTTAGGTTAGGTTAATGTAAACCAAGTCACATATCATAGCTGCAAGGCTGAAATAAAGCAAATTATTATCATCATAACCAAGTGTCCAAAATTTTCACATGCGTCGCGACATCTCCGAGAAGAACGTTTGAAAAAAATGGCCGAACAAAGCCGCGAGTCCTGAGCAGCCTCGATTGTCCGAACCCGCTGTCCGAGCGTTAGGGGAGCCGGATTCCCATGGACCGTCGCCCCATGCGATGCAAGCAGGAGTATCACCGAGAAGAAGAGTATCACCGTCCATCCCGCAGGATGAAAGGCTCGAGAGGAGCCGGAAAGAGGAAGACGCTGACCATCGTCCCCTGGATAACCCAAGGGGTCCCGGAAGGGGTTCCGATATATTCTAATTCGTAAGATCGACTGACCTATCCGAATGCCGAATGGTCGCTCGGCCTAGATTCCCATGGACGCTGGCTACCTGGGAGAAGCCGATTTCTGCCTCTGCTCGAGGAAAAGGACAAGGAGCGGCGACGCGCGGCGCTGCGGCCGAACCTAACCGCGGTCATCCGAACTCGGCGGTCTCTACCTGGAAACACCCTCCACGGTCGATTTTTATGCGGCACCTATTTAAATCAGGTCGAAAAAATCCGTTAGACACACAGGTGAGAGTCCGTGTCCGGCACGCTGGACGCGGCCGATGGGAAAACGCGCAGGGCTCGATCAGCGCTGACCGTTAAGGGATGGCTGCAACACCTGGACAACCTTCGCCTTCGTTTGTTTTTTACTCCCGACGCGACGCCCTCTCCGTCGATCTACTTCGCTAACTGGAGCAACGGTTATCCCCACTCGACGCGTTCACCGTTTTCGTTTACGAACCTCCTGGCAGTTGCAGGGTGGCTTTCATCGACGGCCGATTATCATGTGGAGCAGAAGCTGGAATTCGAGGTGGTAGGATTTTCTGAGGGCCGATTGGCTCGCTGGAATTGTTTAATCGAGCCCCGAGACCGTTCGAATGTTGCTGGAGAGCTCAGGGGACTGGAAGAGAGTGAATATCTATGTAGACTGTCCACAGGCACGTTTCTGATTTTTTTATAATCGCGCTGGCCGTTCGCGCAACGGTTATTCTCTTGGAAGGGATAGTTAGGCTTGCTTTTTGATATCTGGTCCTCTTTTCCTAGGGAGTTCTAAGTTGTGGACTCGTTTCGGCAGTTTAATCGACGACCAACCCCTAACGGGGGGCTGCTAGACTCATTTAACAGCTTCGTCCCTCGATTTTTCCTGAATTCTTATTCTTTCGATGTGTTCTTATCAATCCCTGAAAGTTTGTTTGGACTTCCGTTTCGGTCCAGGGTTGTTTTCGATTCCAAATGATGGAGATTCGCCGAAAGATTGTTCGGGACCAGTTTGTGCGGAAGAGATTCTAGAGCACTCGAGAAAAGCTAAAGAAAATATCATGCTTGACGGTTTCGGACTCCGATAGCCGACCGCAAACAAGTTCTTCTTCCGTGGGCTCCACACGTGTTTCTTCGCTGAGCCTTGAAATTTAACCGAGCGCGTAAGTTTATCGGCTGTTATCGGAAGCAACATGCCGTCATATTTACATTATTCAAGACGTACCGAGAGGCCGTTAGTCGCTGAAAACTTGCACCGCGCTGCCACGTTTCCCTTACGAAAATGCCCTTAGTTCATCCCCTTCTTCGCCGCGTTTGCCACTTCTTAAATAATGAATTAAAATCCGATTAAGTAATGAAAATTCAAAGAATTATCTTTGGAAATTTGTCTCACCCTTCACACCCCGGTTACCGTTTAAAATAATAAATAGCACGTTTCCCTACGTCAAAAGCCACCCATTTCCCTCGCAACCTCCCAAATAATTAATACCACGTTCCCCGTCGATGTCACAGGCAATCCATTAACTCGACTAATTCGCCAATAATATCCGGAATCGGAGTTAGTGGCCGAGAAATCGACAAAACCGGTGCGCGCACCCCTGTCACCGGGGAAAGAACGATCCAATTCGTCATCCCGAGACCCGTGCAAACAGTCAACGGTTCCTCGTCCGTTGTCCATCTTCATCGATCCAGGAAATAAACGGTTTCCCAGGTCAGCCAATCCGCTGGTTCCTTCCTGGCTCCTTCGAGTCCGAGGGATTCGGCGGAGGTGAATTCTATCGAGAAACGCTCTCCGACACCCGGCCGAAATAAGGGCATTTAAAGGGATCCCTGAAAGGGTTATCTACCTGCATGACCCTCACCCTTTCGCCCTACGCGGATTCTGACCTGCGAACCTGACGGTTCCCCTATGACAGCAGCCGGGCCTCTCGGAAATCAGGTTTTCCACGCGCTCCGGATCGAACAGGTAGCGACCCACGGGCCCAAAAGCGTGCAGGTAAACGAACCTATGACCCCAGCTGATTCCCGGTCAGTTCTCAGTTCCGGTTCTCCTCCGGGAGAACCTCTTCCCGTTTTTACGAGCTGCGAGAGGCTGCGAGGACTTTTACTGTTACACTGTGGCAGCTTGATAGCGTGTGTCGTATAACACTGTCCAACAACAAATTTGTTCCCAATATACATCATCATTTTATCAAGATAAAAGTCTGCTCTATCGCGTGGTATTGTTTGATTTTCCGCTGGACCCTTATTTTTTGAGATAAATTCAAAAATATCGTAAAAAATTGGTGCGAAAGTGGTGTCTCTCCGTCTTAATGATTGTTTAAAAATGTTTAAACAATCAGAATGTATTAATATTATATATTACTGGATTCGGGAAAGTCTAAGGAATCTTTTGCTGTGTGGAAAACAATTCAATATCTTTTATAATAACATCACAATATTTGTTCAAAGTTGAAAAATATGTCTTTTTTTTAAACTCCATTTTCTCAAAAATTGTACGGATAGCACAAAAATTAAGGACAGATTCAGAATCAGCGCGAAAAACTCTATAAGAATCGCATAGTGGGAATTGAAATACTTTTTGGCTCTTGGACAGTGTAATCGATAATATAAGGAAGTATAAAGAAGGCTAAGAGAGTTCCATAAGTTTATTGAAATATTTTTTTTCTTAAATTGCAGAGGAAGCAACGTATTTCAATTTATAATGCCAGTTTTGATTTACAGTGAGATTGAAAAGAGAAACTTGTACACAATTCTTCTTTTTTTACACAAAAATATAATTTTCAGAAATGAAATTTACGACGACAATAATAATACAAATAAAAGACACAATAATAATAAAAATAAGAACAAAACAATATTTATATCTAGTTATACTATTTACATCTAATTGTAAGCATTATAATTATTTTAAGAAAATTATTACCCAAGCTTATAATTACGATCATTATTACTAATTATTACTAAAAACTTCGTCTATTTCGCTTTCTTCATCTGAATTACTGTTGGCATCATCCAAATTACTATCGTTATCATCCAGATTATTATCGTCATTATCCTCATATAATAAAAGGGTTTTCATTCCATTTTCAAAAACTGTTTTTTTGTGTGTCCGTAAATTTGTCTGTCTGCATAATATTCCAGAAATAAGTGGGTCGGAAGTGAATAAAAAGTAAAAACTCTAACACGGGCGAGTATCGTCAGTATTTCCTACTAACTTAAGAAATGAATTTCTTAAAGCTAAATGAACTACATATTCCATTCCTAATATTCATGCAAAAATTAACGCGAATACGGGCGAATCTGATTAGTATTTCCTACAACAAACTTAAAAAATACATTTCTTAATACTTCCTTGAGAAGCATTATTTAAACATTTCCGAAAAATTGTTTCATTTTTTTTTCTCGTATCAGAATCAATATTAACGTTCTAAACAATAAATAATAGGTGAAAAGGATGTCCTTTATATCGATGTACTTTTCATACTGCTGCTTTCAATCTATGCCACACTTAACAATAACTGATTTGAGAAGTAAAATTGTCGATTTTAGCTTCTATGTACAGACATGTGTGTTGATGTAAGAAACAGTACTAAATGCCTACTACTTCATGTTTGGTTTTTGACTTCTGCACTCCTAAATCGGCCGTTTGGACCACTGTTTTTGTTCTGAAAAAATCGCATATGTATTTCGAATAGCAATAAATACCTGTGCAAAATTCCAGAGCAAAAGGTTCAGTGGTTCTCCTGAAAAAAATTCGTGAAGACCAGAATACTGATTCCCGCGAGAGAAATTTACGGGAAGCAGGCGATGGCTGGGAGAGGAGAGCTCCATGGGATGCTGCGCAAGCGTGATCCCCCTCGTTCTCCATTGGCCCATCATCCACAGCCAATCCAGATATGGATCTCCCTACTCCAGAAGTGGTCCAGCCTCTCGGTTGCCGACTGACTCCGCTCTCCTGCTTGCTTCCTTCCCCGTTTTCCTCCTCCCATAAATAATCGATCTTCCACCATCCAGAGAAAACGATAAGCAAAATAAAGAACAATTGACTGGAATCTCTAGAGAAAGAAGAAGAATTTTTAAAGAAGAACGTATGAAGACCCGTGTGACACAGGTCGATTATAATTAGATCGATCTCAAATTTAAATTGAAAACTCGATCGTCGGATTGACGCACGAGACGGTATTTCCGCATGATACGATTATTTTTCTTCGTTTATTTTTCTCATCGTGACGAGGCGTCTACGGCTCGCTTATTCCCTTCGATTGAACGAATTATGGAAATTCTATTGTGTACTTATCGTTTGTTACATAGTCGAAGATAATTCCGCTCAAGGACCTTCGCAAAATTCAACGCGTATCGAACGTTCTATTAGATAGAAGATTCGCAATTTGCAATTTTGTATGTAGTTCAACGCACCATATTTTTATTATTTAACTTTCCCAAACGTTTCCGTCGATGGGCTTGCAAAACGGGCACTCAACCGAATCATTAAAATTCTTGTATGTAAAATAGAACGAGTAAAGATTTCGATACTTCATTAGATTTCCAATTCTACTAATTGCTAATTGATATTTTATTTGATTCGAAATACAGGGTGTCCGAAAACGATACATTCCCTTGAAATTAGTTTAACGCGCGTTTCCCAACGGAGCTTTCTAAAGTTAGTTTAACGTATATCTGACCAAAGGAAAACCAAATAGAAAATAATGGAAGAATGGTGGACACGATCCTGAGGCAAGACTGCGGCTTTCGTTTTCCCTTAGCGCGAAAACGAAAATGTTTCACGACTCGGATAAACCGGGCTTGATGATTTACGGCACGGAAAGTAGACCGGCTGACTTTCAGCCGATTGGCAATCGTTGCGCCGCGCCGAGGAAAAAGTAAAGGAGACCGTGGCACACGGGCCGGGGCCGGGGCCGTTTCCCTCTTCCCGGGTGATTCGAACGCCCGGAACGATTTTTCCTCGAGCGGAATCATGTTGGCGCGGCAGTGCGCTCGTCGCGCTCGCATTTTTATCATCGCGACGATAAGCCGCGTCCGACCATTGGCTTGCGTAACGATTGCGCGGGAACAAGGTGCGCTCCCACGTATGCAAAACGCGTTCTCGTTTCTAAATCATCGGCCGAAGATCCCTCCGTTTCTCCAACGTCGGCTGACCCGAATCTAGGGCTGCCATTTTGCCACGCGCCTGTTTTTCATTAATCGGCTCCGCTTCGTCATTCTCTAGTCTAGTATAAAAATTTCTTTTATTACGCTGGACAAATCAAAATTTAGATTGCTATAAGGGACAGGCCGTTACCAGGAAAACACGAAGTTCAGCGTCGCTCGTTTTCCCGCATTACCAGACCGCGTAATTACACGAACAGCAGAATCGCTTTGGTACTCGCGCGATAATGCGTTCCCGGCTCTTCGCAAGCGGCGTGCGTGCACTACTATTCTTAGAAATACTATCGCTATGTGTAAATAAACCGCGCTCGAACCAGAACGGAATGCCAGGAGAAAGTATTGGACTTTTCGTTTCGTTTTTCTGAAACTGCCGCGCGGCTGGAAGTTTTCGGAGAGCTCGGTATCATCGGATACACGACAATCTGCCCGCGATCTCCTCCATCTTTTTGAAGACCGCTCGTTTCGCTATCGATCTCTAGGATGTATTGCTGAACCTCGGTCGCATATGACGTTGCGGCGTTATTAATAATATCGATATGAATATTAATGCAGCAATCGTATCGATCTCGGGACGGATCGAATGGACATCCGATACACTGGAGGCTTTGGATATTATTCTTTGATGCTGCTGCCCCAATTACATTAAGGAACTGGAAGGCTAGAGGCTCGTATTTTTGTGCTTATGCTAGCTGCAATCGCATTTGCTGCGATTTTCGCTGTCCAACGAAGAGTAATAATAATAATTTGCTTTATTTCAGTCTTACAGCTAAGAAATGCGACTTGGTTTACATTAACCTATCTGTACAAAATTATATTATTTCACAAATTCGGTCCATACCTTCTCTCATTCATTTCTATGTCTCACACATTCATTCCTACCCTGTGTCCTACTCTTTCAGTATCCTAATTGTCACCAACCCACTTAATTCCATGCTTATTGCTTCCCTCCCCATTCCCTAACTTTTGCATTTTTGGTTTGGTATTCTCTTTGGTTTATTTGTGCTCTCTTTTCTCTTTTCTTTCTCCACTTCTCCAACCACTTTTCAACCTTTCCATCTTTTTTCCCGCTCACTACATCCTCGAGCTTGATCGTTTCCCCCATTGTCTCTTGTCTCTTCCTCCAGCCAGTATCTGTTCCAATTCTCTGAATTTCCGCACCTTTACCCGCGCTATGAGCTTATGACTGACCCCTCTGACCTCTTTGCTCAGATAATCTGGTAACATTCCTATTCTTATGTGCTTGTATCTTTCATTGTACTTGTACTGCTCTATCCTCGTATGTTTAACGAAGAGCACATTTCAAACAAATAACACTGTCCAACACCAAATTTGTGTTGGAATCTGACCTTAATTTTTCTCCTATACGCACAGTTTTTGAGGAACATGGCTCTGAAGAAGAACATATTTTTCAAATTTAAACAAATACATGTTATGTGATGTTATTATAAGAGATATTGAATTGTTCTTTACAGAAAAAGATTCTGTAGACTTAATAACTAATATAACACCACAGTATTTGTTTAAAGTTGAAAAATATGTTTTTCTTTTCAAAGCCATGTTCCTCAAAAACTGTGCGCATAGGAGAAAAATTAAGGACGGAGATTCGGAATCAGCGCAAAAAACTCTATAAGAAGGACCCAACAGTATATCGGGAACGTAAGAAAAGTTGAAATTGGACAGTGTAATCGTTTATAGAAAGGCTTGTGTACATACACATATAATGTATACCATAAGTTTAAGGAATGATCGCTCTCTCAGAATATTTTCCGCTTTACACAATCTTATCTTGCGACAGTTTCATGTGCGTTTCGGTGTCTTCAAACACACCCAAGGTCAATCCACATAATATCGTACGTTCTATACGATATAATATTCTCAGAGTTACAAAACCACATCAGAATCTCCTCGTCGAGAGGGGTGCAAGCGCTCCACCCCATAGGAGCACGTCCGTTAACTGGAGCAGGACGAAAGGGTGGTCCCTTCGCCCTGGTGGGGGTATGTAAACGGGTTAGCCCTGTATTTCTTTTGATATGCGCTCACCTCGATGCACCTTGGCGATGACAGTCGCTGGAATTTCCGTCGACGGAATTCAGATCGCTTCTGGACTCGGTCCAGGAATGTTCGAGGCTCTTTCTCTCTCTCTCTCTCCGACTCTGTTGCGAGGCTCGGGTTTGACGTAACGGTGAAGCGCGCGACAGCTTATGGGTGGCGGCGAGCCCACCCCAGTCGCCCCCGCTGACACAGAGAGACGATAGAGAAAACGCGAAACGTTTAGCAACCGCGAGTTCGCGAATCGATTCCGTTTTCGACGGGACACGACGCGACAGACCCACGGCCAGCTGCGTAATTGATCGATCGGACGCCACAAGCCCCCTCTGCCCCCCTGATTCTCGGCCCCCGTTCCCCCGGCCGTCACACCCCCGCCTGGTTTGATCGATAGAAAGTGGACGATCGCGGAGAACCGGAGCCAGCTTCAGCCCCCTTTGACTTTGGTTTCCCGGATTCTGCGGTTACACGTGACACCATGGGTGAGTACTGCTTTTTATCATTGCTATTATCCGTCGAACGACACCGGGATATCCTGGCTGGCTAGTTTCCGATTTGTTCGGTGTTGTTGGTCATCCCTGCACCGCGGGTCTTTGGGATCTATCGAGCTCTTTAGCTGCGACGAGTGTCAGGAGATGTTGCGAGCTAACCTTGGCAATGCTTCTGCGTTCTTTGCCGGATTTTCTAGACTGCGAAGTGAATTGTCCGATTCCTTCAACTGTTACGGAATCCACGAACACGGAAGCGCGGTCACCTGTCAACCAACCATCCAATGTCCGGGCTTTTGTCAAAATCGGCAATGAAAATTTCATTATTTCTACGTGCATTTACCTCCTCGAATGTTTCCACGTGTAATTCTTGAGGATGTTCTGGAGGTACAATGAGAGACAAAAGCGGAAGAAATTCGAAATCCATCAATATATTGGCAACGAAAGCCATTCATGAGTATATTTTGCATTAAACTTTTGCGAATACTGTACCCTCTGTAGCTGTATTCAGTGGTCTACGCTTGTCGCGATTCCATGCTAGTGAGAGACAACAAGATTTTGACGTTTTGTAACAGTTTATAATTTTTTCCCTCTGTAACCGTTTAGTCAATCCTAATAAATTTCGAACATAATTAATTGGGGTAACTGCACCAGTGAATGAACGTTTAAGAAATTGTTCAGGAAAAGATATTTTATTTTTTAAAAAAATATGTGTGTGAGTGTGAGTTAAAGGAATGAATTATGAATTCTCCATAAGGAGACGTGCTAAAATGCGCGAACTTCAAGTTGCTGTAATTCTTAAACGGTGCAGTGAATCGAACCGAAACGTTGGTAATTGCATTAATTTAGTAAGAATTATATCTTCTAAAATTTTCAAAAATGTTGTTGCGTTTTTATATTACCTCCAGAACATCCTTAAGACAATTTTAATGAAAGTAGGATGAGCCGTAGGAGGAGAGGGTCCAAGGGATGAATTTTGTATGACAAAATGGTAAAATGAAATTGAAAAATCGATTCAGAGCAACAGATTTTTTGTTGTCGCTCTACATATACACAACAATATTGTATTGTTATCGGTAGACAGCGGATCTTTATGCAAAATAAAAATTTTCTACCTGAATTACAACAAACGGGAGTGAAGTAGAAATTGATTTTCTCTCTTAATACGGTTAATAGCCTGAAAATAATATAACAGTATTCTTAAATTGTTGTAATGTTTTCACTGCTTTAAATTACGCCTACACATTTTTCTTATAAATGCATAAAATCCGCTGCCTATTTATTGGTATTGCAGAAGTGTTCGGAAAATTCGGAATGCATAATGGAGCACGTGTTGAACCGCGAATCACGTGTAGAGGTTCTCGCCAGCTTGTGAACCGTTATCGCCGGCGCGGCGTTTATCTGCAGCGACCGGCGCGGCGCGAGCAAGGTGAGGGTGAAAGAAAAAATCGAAAAACCTTTCTGTGTATATTCGCCGGCTCGGCTCTTGTTTATCGCCCATAAACGCGTAGATGCGACTGATTGCGCTTGATATCGAATCGCCGCGGCGATCTCCTTGGACGATCCGCGCGTACCAACGCGGCGGCGTGTTTCCTCGGACAGAAACGTGTGTACACCAGTAAGTACACGGAACGAGAGACGCGCGCGATCGATCCCCGGTGTGTGTCCTGATACAGAAATAATTCCGGTGACCATCGAAACGCCGCGCCGCGACGAATCCTCCAGCCGTGATCCTTGACACGTTTAGGGGTATCGACGCGACGCGCCGCGCCGCACTCGGCCACGTTTTTGCATTCCGATGCCGCGAAATCAATTGGCCCGCTCGAAAATACCTTTCCGATGTTGCCGGAGACGCCTCGCAACGGTGAAAAATTGGAAAAACGAATTGTAGTGTCGCTGGAAATACGTTCATCCCCCAAGAAAATTTTCTTTCGGAGCAGCTTTCCAACGAACAATTAAGAAACGTCTTAAGATCGTGCTGGAAGAATCTTCACCTCTGAGAAACAGGGCCGGCCGTTTGCGGGGTGCCAACATGATCAAGAACTAAAATAACGTACTCTTGCACATGAAAACTTGACAATATCCCTATCGTTGTCAGTACGACGAAAACTACATCTGATCGTAAACATTGTTATCGTAGATCTCTGAATTTCGACAATCTTCAAACTAATTCTTCATGATGTGTGCAAGTGTTTAGTTTTTGTTATTTGTTATAAACTGGACTTTTTAAAAAAAAACCTCAATACCATATAGCCCGCGTTGAGAAATGAAAATAATACACATTCCTTGTGTTTCTCTCTGGGTGTTTTTAAGTGCTAATATCTAGTAATTGCCAGGTTCGTAACCGCTCCCAAAATTTTAAGATAATTGGGCCGGGCAGATCTACCTTTAATGGAAACTGTCAAGTTCTTTTTTTGTGTCACGGGCGGATTAGAAATTATCTTCGTAAATTCTAAGTCTTCTAAAAAATTGCAAAATCTTGTAATTTTTCTGGAATAATTAATGTATTAGCAAAGACAGAATCACGCATTAAACAACCATGCATTACTAATATATGTTCGTGTTCGTAATCGTTTTACTTTACAAAAAATTTCGGGCCCGAAATGATTTCTTGCACCCAGGCCCCTTTATGCACGGAGAAGGCCAGCCCTGCTGAGAAGCTGTCCTTTAGAAATTTAAAAATACTTCGAAGTGCTCGAACGAAATGAGAAACCGGAAACCTTTTGATAAGTGATAGATGGAGGAACTAATACAAATGGTAATGGCTTTCTTGGAAATGAAACCTTGATCGGGAAACGTCTCGTTACTTTTACAGCTCGATCTGGGATCGGAGGAAGCAGGTCGTAATAAGTATTCTTCTTGGGAATTTTCCTCTTTTCATAAAGGACAGTTTACGGTGTCGGCTAAGGGAATATCTTAATGTAGGTCGAGGGGTGCCCTGAATGCTGGCTCGCTGCAATTACCTCAGCCTAAGCTGAGAGATGGAGGGCAATAAGCATCTTCTATTTTCGTAACGGGTCCGACGATTGCACTGGGTTCACGGATACAGGACGAGGACTCGGGGACCGCTTAGGGATGACGAATCGCTCGTTCTGCTATCGTCGGAATCACGTGACGGATTTGCAGCTCAATCTGCATTGTACGGTAACGGTGGACGATCGTGGCTCCGGATCGGCTTTCCGTCTCTTTGGTTCCGCCCCTCATTCTCTTCGCGACTTTAATGTTCCCGGAACATAATTTAAGCCGCATAACGGAATGTTCGTGAAACTTCGGTCTTCGGGCAGAGATATTATTCTTGGATACTGTGGGTCGACCCGTTCTCTCGTTTAGTCAGAAAAGCTTTACCGCTTCTTCATTTGAAGCAAAATCTGCGAAATATTTCCGAATCCATTCAGCGGAGAAGAGCATAAATGTGCAAAGGTATTCCCACCCTTAGCAGATACAAAGAGATGAAATGTACTGTTCTAAATGCTTAACTTTTGCAGTATTATGGGATTATCCCGTCGGCCCCCCCCCCCACATTCTCGCCAAATATAATATATATATAATGTTAAATAAATGTATATTATTACAATATATATTTTATACATATATTATATATTAATATACACACACGCATATATATATTATATTAATGTATAATACCTTTTGGCCATAATTTCGTGTTTGGCGAAAATGGTCGACGGGATAATCCCAAAGTAGCACATTTTCGAGCAGTGTCACCGTTCGAATAAACCAATCAGAACAGATTTGAAGATTGAAAGACTCTCGAGCAACGAATCAAATTGCATTTTTTATCGCGGTAGTTTGCCAATGAGCACCGTAAACTGTAAATGTAAACGGAGAGACAGCGGTGTAGGAAAGGCATCGAGTGTGTTCGTTTGTTTCTGTCGCGAATGTTTCGCGAGCTCGCTGTCCACGCATGCTTCCTACGAGTGTAATAACATACAGGATGTCACAGGGATAAAGTACGACCAGCGTACAGATAATCAAACGGTATAACGTTACATAGATTACGCGTGGCGCACGGTTCGCCAACATCTCGTGTCGCATGGTCCTCAGAATTCATAACAGTTGCCACTGAAATTCGAAAGATCGTGTTCCGTCCACCGGCCATAGTTTGTACCATGGTTCGTAGTTTGTAGTCACCGATGAAATATTAATCGGCCAATGGACACTGCGTTTCCAGATTATCCAAACAGGCATTTTGAAAATTTCTCTTCTTCTTTCCTTCATAGTGAAGTCGGAAGAAGACAAATACGATCTCTCAAGTCTGATCTTATCATATCGAGAGAAATTGCATCGAAGATTATAAGAATGAACTAGAGGGTTATCGTTGTCTCTCTAAGAGTCACACAAAGAACTTCCCGATTCGTTAGTTGCAGTATATTATTATCATTATTAAGTGTACGTTTTAAGAAGATTACACGTTTTCTACTTATCAAAATGTTTGCTATATGGCGTCTCGGTAATGATCTCCATATATTGCGTACAGAGTGGGGCAATAACTATGTCCACTTTAAATATTGCCGTTATTTGTCATAATATGGAAAAATGTTATATACGAAACTTGTAGGGTATAGCGGGGGGAATATCGTGACACAAACATTTTCTGCGTGAGTGGAGGCATAGAGGAGACTTCAAGGTCACCTTGAGTTTTTAAAAGGAAATACCTACTTTCTGTATCATGAATCGATAGACTATCGAATTCTGAGTAAAAATGTATTGACCTCCATATGTCCTAAATCTAATAGTTAACGGGATATTATCGAAACAATTTACTTTCTTCTTTGGATAATATCTCGTTAACTATTAGGTTTAGGACATATGAAGGTCAACACTTTTATACTCAGAATTTGATACTCTATCGATCTATGGTGTAAAAAATAGGACATTCCATTTGAAAAAATTAAGTTGACCATGAAATGACCTTGAAAACACGATGAAAATTTAAAACGAATATGACTGCCGCATCAGCTCCTCCTTGACATTTAATCTTTTTATCGAAACATTTTTTCTTCGAGATTTAGTTTTTGAGATATTCCAGGTGGCCATATATGTATATATATATCTAATTTTTTATTTAAAATATATCTCTAAATATATATATAATTACGTTTGTTTCTTCGGTGGAAAATATACGTCCTCTCCTATAAATTGCATTGTTGAATCAACTTATTTCGAAAAAACTACTGGACCAACTTGGACCAAAATCTAATCAGCTCTAAATTACAGCGGGCCACATCGATTACATCATTCGTCATTCTGATCGCGTTGTTACTTTTTCAGAAAACATTAACGAAAAATTTGATACCATACGCGCACACACACATATACAAACATTTTGCTGAAAATAGTCTAAAACGCCTCCAATGACCTCGAAACGTGAAGATCTAAAACATCGATTTTCGATTTTCGGGGTCGTTACAGTAACTTCCCTATAAAATCGGGAAGTTAATAATAAGCAAATAAAAAATTAAGAACGACGAGAGAGAATGAATTAACGACGAAGACAGAAAGTTCGCTTAAACCCGAAACCCGAACTATTCGCGGAATTGTTCGCAGTGGAAAAAAAAATGTGTTCCGAATTCCGGAAGTGCATCGCGCAGTTTCATTTTGACGCCGCCCGCTGAGATCAGCATTCCCGAAGATATCGTATGCAGCCGAGTGCGAGATCGAGACAGATAAAACAGTCGGGACAATCGGGAGATGGAAACGGCTCCCGTATCCTTGTCGTCTCCGGCGCATTATCTCTCGGACTTGTTTTTCTTATCGGTATAAAATACCTTATCGGTGTTAAGTCGCGCACACTTATACGTAGGTCAGTATAGCGCGAGCGCGCGCGCGCGACCGCCGCCGCACCGTCAGTATCCCGTTGCCACGTGCTGAAGTATGTAACTCGGCCGTGTTGAGTCTGCAGCCGTATCTGATTCCTGTTACATTTCGCCACTATCAATCTTCTTCTTCTTCCTCCTCCTCCTCCTCCTCCTCCTCTTCTCCTTCTATTTTTATTCGCCCGCGAATGATGTCCTTGTTGCGCAACCACGGTGTCCGTTTTCAGAATCATGCTCCCACTACGACTTCTCCGTCGCTCGTCGTTGACACCTCTGACACGATCCCCGTTGCCAAGGCGTTTCGATGCTTGTCGAGTTGCCATTCAATCGATACCAACGTTAATGCTCGGCCAGTCTTCGCGGAGGATTCCGTAGACTGTAGACTGGGTTGAAACGGGAGACTCGGGAATTTTTTCATTTTCTACGAGCACAGTTCGCAATAAAAAATCTGACAAAATTCTGTAAACTGCGCCTTAGGATCCAAAATGTGCCGCATTTTTTTCAGAATTTTAGGACGCATCGGAGACCGGAAAATTCGCGGGAAAACGCGAAATCTGAGTTACCCTGTAACCAGTGGCGCACCCAGGGGGGGTAGTCAGGGGGCCAAGTCCCCCCAAGAAAAAAATGTTCAGCTTCCAAAATTAAAATCGCGGAATAGCCCTGGGTACCGTTGACAGATATTTTAGCCAAAAAAAAAGGGTCATCGCGCAAAACCTGGGACCGGGTTCAATTCGGTCCCCCCCAAGATTGAATCCTTGGTGGAAATTTGACTCGGAGGGGTTTTTCTTGGTCAGCTTTCGAACGGTTCGATGGCCATTGAAAATCCTCTAAGGGCAGATTTGTTCATATTAATCGGCTGGGCCCATGGCGACGGGAGCAACTTTCGAAAAGTATGAACGACCAGGATTTTGAACAATCGTCTCGGACCGGGCTGAAGGCGCGTTCTGAATACAGGAGGTTCTCCGTCGATGGCCAAAGCAGTCACGTAACCGCGGATACAGGTGGTATCAGCTCGAGGATCAGGCCATTTCCCTGGTGTCGTGAACGAGGTCCCATGTCTCCATGAAGTTCCTTTACAGTCGAACGGCGTTTCAGAAGGGGAGAAAGGGAAAGGGCAGGAGAGGAAGAAAACGCAAGAAAGAAGAGCAGAGAAACTGGAAGTGACCGCTCGAAAGCCATTACATCGTTCAACGTCCTGAAGCTTTATGGGATTTATGGCGCGGCATGTGGCAAGACCCGTTTAATAGCTCTAGTTTTCTTTGCCGGAATCGTGCTAGGAACCACCCGGTCGGCCGTGCACTATGTCGAAATAAGCCGATGAACCCCGTCAACGCCCATCAGCGGAGCTCATCTTGCATGGACAGTCTCTTTTTGTCTTTCGGGTCAAAAGACGGCTGCCCACGGCAACCTGTATGCTTCACATTGTTCTCTTTGATCTTTTCGAGAACATCGTTTACGATTCAAAGTTTCCTGACAATAAGACAGTTCGTAAGATGAATTTTTGTCTGAAATATTCATGGAGAAAGAAAGTTAGGTTGTACTCTTTTCGTCTTTACTCGAGGAATGAACGTAATCGAAAATAACATAATCGTCGACGAGGAAGCTTGTCGCACGAATTCCAGCTGACAGGGCCCAAATTCCAGTCTGGCTGATAAAAAATTATAGTGATCGGACGCAGCTTCCTATTGCAACTTCTATGGAGTCGTTGTAACCGGCAGACTCCACTCTTTAAATTTATGGTAATTGGGACCACAAAAAATTTTTTTTTAACTTTTTATAGTAATTTACATCAATGTAATTTTAGAGAGAAGAAGCATTTCCGCGGAAATTGAAGTTGCTAGCGTTTTTAGTCACAGAATGAACTGAAACCGACACTCAAATAAAAACCTCATATATTTACAAACATACACAGTTGATTAGATAAACGTATTTACACTTCTAGTTGTACATACATCGTTTCAGTTTTGTACACATACCCATGTGTGTGCCCTGAAAACACGCCTACACTATAACCAAGTTTTATTTTCTATATATTCTCTATGTTCCACGTCAGAGTCAATATTACTGTTGTGGTCAGAATCATCAGTACTGTTGTCGTTCGTCGTGTGGTCACACAGTCATCATTGCCTGTCATGTTTACTCGTGCAATTTTTACTCTAATCCTGTCCAATTTTCAGAATATTAAAAAAAATCTTTCACAAAACATTCTACGTATCACATGCACAATTAAGTAAGTAATATAAGGGGTATCAGTCTTTTAAATCTCATATACAGTGACTCCCATAAATATTCGGACACTCTTAAAAAGGCGATAACTTTTTTAATATTGTACTATACGATTTGAACTTTTTCGGGAAGCTGGAGCAATTAGTTTACTACAAGACGTGAAAAAAAAGTTTTCCTAAAATTGCAATTGTTCGGAATTGTAGAAAAAATACTAAAAGTTGCATTTTACAACTTTTTTATGCGGGCATGCATTGAAAATTTAAAAAATACGTTTTGTAGATCTTTGCGATTTAAATATATTCTGAAAATTTCGTCGAAATCGGTCGACGGTGGTAAAACTTGCAGATTTTCACGATTTCTGGCCGATATCTAAGAATTCTTACATGTTTCAATGCCTGTCGTCTTTTCTCGCATCAACCGATTTCGACGAAACTTTCACAGTGCATGTAATTGACACAGATCTACGAAACGTATTTTTTAAATTTTCAATATGGAGCCACATTAAAAAGTTGTAAAACGCAACTTTTAGTACTTTGTATACAATGCCGACCAATTGCAATTTTCAAAAAAATTTCTTTTCACATCCTGTAGTAAACTAATTGCTCTAGCTTCCCAAAAAATTCCGAATCGTATAGTCCAATTGTAAAAGAGTTATCGGCTTTTCAAGAGTGCCCGAATATTTGTGGGAGTCGCCGTAGCTATGCTATTCGCTTATGTGCTGTCACAAGAAAACATAAAATTCCGTTTTACACTGGAAGTATTAATTTTATGACCTGCATTGATTAAGCATTTTTTACTCCTCTCAGTCAGTACTCAGTCAGTGATCGCAAACTGTTCACGACCTTTAAAGTTACGTTAAACAATTATTGGCAAATAGTGGCAGCTGGTTTTTACGAGAATTGAAGAACAGAGTCTACATTACGAAATCAGACAGGAGATTCGACGACTGCGCGTGAATCTGGTTACTTTCATTCGAGAAACTGAAATGGACGAAGTAAAAAATTTACTACCTTTGAACACGGGTATTTGGAAAATTCATTAACTTTTGCAAAATTCTGTAATTACAGAATGAACGTACGTACTTTCTTCTGCAAAACCTATGAAAGGCAAAATATTCGCATTTAATATTAACGTTTACCAGTAGCAAAAGCACTGACCGTTCTGGGGGACTCTTAAAGGCCGCAGCGACCATAGACTTTTGCGTAAATATTACCCTATACGAAAAATCTTCAGAGCAAAACAGAATATAATTTAAAGATCTCTACAGGGATTTAAGAACGGAAAGAAATAAAAAAGTAAGTAATAGTATGTGTAATATTATCAATTAGATTGGCGTTTGGGCCCACTGTGCGGCGTGTTAATCGGATCGAAGCTCGTTCAAGATGAAATCGGTGAAAGTACGACGGAAGGGGGAGAAGAGGGAAGCGCAGATCGCGGGGATCGATATCAAACGAAACCCGGCGAGATATATTCCGTTTTTATTTCCCGTCTTCGTTTCTTTTATTTTTTCCAGAGAAATTGCACCGATCGGATCCCCGAGTTTATTGAACCGCGATAAGGAAACTCGAAAGTCGCTCCAGGCTCCAGAATCAAATCACGATACGATGTTCGGACGCGCGTGAGAACTCCGGGTCTAAAAACAAAATCTATTTTCCATGTACTAATTTTTTTAAAATAAAATGTTAAACAATCCTGAGACGATTCACCGTGGACTCGCCTAACAGGATGTTTTTCCATTCACCGAGTTAGATTTCCGCTCGACTAATTTTACTAAGAGCACAACTCACCTCGATCCGCGGATCACACAAAACCAGAGACCAAAGATAACAGTTATTCTAAAATTTTCCACGATAAAAATCATTAATAAAAAGCTGATTATTATTCATGTTTAAGATAATCTACACAAAATATAAAGAAAAAACATCGAAGGACAAAATGGTTAAAAAATATCGATTTTTATGCTTTTTGGTTACAAGTAACAGTTATCGTTGAGAGAAATTTATTTCGATCGCTCATAACAGTTATCGATGAGAGAAATTGATTTCGATCGCTCATAACAGTTGTCGGTGAGAGAAATATATTTCGATCGCTCATAACAGTTATCGATGAGAGAAATATATTTCGATCGCTCATAAGAATTATCGATGAGAGAAATTTATTTCGAGCACTCATAACAGTTACCGATATCGAATTTCTTTCCACTTGTTCATAATAATTATTGACGAGAGAAATTTACTTCGGTTACTTATTTAATTATTGAGTTGTCTACCCTTTTTCGGATGGAGCAGGCCTGTGAAATTCATTGAGAAGGTTTCGTACAACAAGACGAATCAACAGACCATAAGAACAACACAAAATCTGTTTGTTGACTGTCTTTGTACACTGACGACTCTGTTCCACTCGTACATGGATGTAGAACTGTTTTATGAATAAACAATTTATGAAATAATTGATTGTCTACCATTTGAAAGTTGTACTATTTATTAATAACTATTATAAATTTCCTTCATCGATAATTGTTATGGGCGATAGAAATGAATTTCTCTTATCGGTAACTGTTATGGGCGATCGAAATAAATTTCTTGTATCGATAACTGTTACGAACGATCAAAATAAATTTCTCTCATCGATACTTGTTATTCCGTGACTTTTTTTCATTTTGGTTATAACAGTTGGGGTCCCTGCACAAAACCACACAGGCCGAGCTCTGTTCGATCTTCGGCCGGTTTCGAAAATCCACTTTCGAAATTAATATAGTTTGCCCCTCCTCTCCTCGAATCGCCTCGACCCCTCCCCCACTCTTCCCCTGAAGGGTGAACGAACAATTTTCTGCATTTCCCGTGCAGAACAGATTGAGCAACCGTTGCCCACGCGTAATATTAAAAAGCAGCCGGTTCTCGCCGTGGTTAGTGGGTGGCTCTAACCATCCGAGTCAGTTTTCGCCGGTCGCGTTCGAGATCGAGCAACGGTGAGAATTCGATTTCGAAACGGTCGAAAGTGCGAACGATCGACGATCGTTCTCTGGAAATAATTGCCGGGAGATCGAAGATAGTCGATTCCCGATGATCGGTCGTCGACGGACCGGAATCCTGCGATTGGATCGACGGAAAGCTGCAATCGTAAAGCTACGTCCACGCTGAATCAACTGGTCTTTTCATTCCTCTTTTTGCCTCCTTCCTCTTTTATCCGGTAAAAGCGACCTTTTCAAATATGTGCAACATCAAATAAAAATTGCTCGTTGTTGCTTCGACGTGGATGTAGCATTGAACCGGCAGCCTTTACCAGTTTTTATTGGAGGTTCTCGGAAGAGAAAGACTACCGTAAAGAGGAAGAATAGTGGACTTCGATGTTCTCCAGCTAGAGAGAAGGCTCTTTCTCTTGCGGGGTTCGCGTTTAAACAAGGCGGAACTGCTCGCTGAAATTTCCACCGAGACCGTTCTGCCCGTTCGTCTCTTTCTATCTGGCCGCGTCTCTTTTCGGAGCTCATCATTTTCCCTTATCGCGCGATCGACGGCGCGCCGTAACGCGCCTTCACCGGCTCGAGTTCATTCGAAATTATAAACAACTGTCCCGGCGTTGCTTCCTCGTCCTTCGAGGCTTTCCTGGTTCCTCTCCGATGAGCCACCCGGCGCGGCGTGATTCTGTTACGTGGTTGCGTTTGCATGAACGATCCAACGCTGATCCATCAACTCTTGCCACGATATTTATTCCTCGTACACGGCGATAAATCGCACAGGAACGCTTCGGTACGCGTGACAGAGATGTGCACGATATTTCTGGAAAATTCGTGGAAGCTGAATCTTCGTAAATGTCCACTGCTAACTTATCGAAAAACTGTTGTCGTTTCTAATTATGTATTTCGTCATGAAACAGTGGACAGAAGAAAAGAGAAACAGAAAAAGTGGAGTAAACTATCGTAGCGTTATTTAAGATCGGCTACAACATTATGAAATCCAAAATACATTTCAGCTTTTAAATAATCAAATTCACCTCAATTTTTTGTAAAAAAAAATTTGTTTACAACTCTCATATATTGAAATTTCTAGACGTCTGAATACTGTTCCTCCTTTGTTGGAAACATTTTTTCCTAAGATTATCGAGAACCCTTGAAAAAACGTGGCGATTGTGAAATATTTGCCCCATCATAACTTGAAAAATATTTTATTATAGTGTTTTGAAAAGCTCTCAAAACAAACTGCAAGAATATGCAATAAAGAATAGGGGCTTCTACTTAAGAAATTGAAGATGACCTCCACGTGATTTTCAAACGACTATCCAAGGTCAAATCAATGACACCATTGTATATCCCCCTTGGAACCATACAACTTTTGTCTAAAACATTTTTCTCCAAACTGCTTCATTTTCGAGATATACGTCTGTTTCACTTTACATGACTCACCCGGTATATTATAAGAACATTTTAAAGTTTCATCCGAAAATACATCAGAAATTTCTTCCTCAGATAATGTTTCTTCTTCGTTTGAGGCCAAACGCGCAAAACGCTGCTGAACGCTTAATACTAAACTGGCTATAAAATTTGAATCCGGACATATCCGGAACCAAATTTTGTTGGCTTATAATCGCAAATCTTTACCGAATGTAATGAGATCAAATAGAGCACGCAGTCTCACGCAGCAATATAACAAAATCGTCAATAAACTTTTGTAATCGTAAAAAAACTTACAGAATTATTGGTATAACGTTCAGATATTGATAACTGTACTAATTTAGATGATAACAAAATGAAATCTGTGCGAAAGAGCTCTGTATATCTTCCTGAACAACTTTTGTACGACAAGAATTTACACAATTTTCCTTAAAACACCTGGAAATCGCCAATGAACGTATGCTGTTTTAGAGCCTATTTAAGAACGCAAAGCGCGCCTTAAAATCTCTTTACTTTCGATGAAATTTGCTACTTCACACGGGTGTACAAATAGAAAAAACAATATTGCAGCTTTATTCTTCAGCGACCTTCAACTACCGCGGACAACAAAAATTCTATGACATAAGCAAAAATTTAGAAATCGACTTTTTTCCACTTTTTCGTGCGTCGTATTCTTACCGCTTTCCCGGTTAACATGATACCAAACGCGACACGATGCGGACCGTATTTGTTTGTTTTTTATTTACGCTTACCCAGACCCCTAAATGGGGTCTATACAGCTGATACACATGATCAGCATTATTTTACATAGTTTGAGTTACAGAGTTACACAGTTTTTCAGCGTTTTACGATTTGTGTGTCAGTTCAGCAGATTATTTAGCATATCTGGTTCTATACGCAGGTTGCATTCTTCCAAGAAAGTAAAGATACGGAAACACGCCCGGATGTTAGGTTTGGCAGAGAACATATCGGCTTTGTGGGGCAGAAAGAACCCCATCCTGCGTAGATCATCAGCTAGTCTAGTTCTGTGTGCGTCAAATAGGCAGCTTTGCCACGTGACGTGGTCTAGGTCCTCCATTTCGTAGCCACTGGTGTTCCTTCTCGAGAATTTCTCGAGAAATTTTATAACTGGTTATTTCTCATTTCTCGAGAAATTACGGTATTTTTCGAGAAATTTAAATTTGAGAAAATTCTTATGAATCTCATTTATTTTATAACATGTATATTGTTTTTCTCGGAAATGAACAAATATACGTATGTACTATCATCACAATCAAAACATACTACATTTTAATGTAGGTATTTAAATATCTCTGTTACTTGTGATTATACGAAAAAATGTCAGAGGAGAAATTTGCACTGTTCAATAAAGTGAATATAATGGCAAAATAAAAAAATTTTTTGGATACAATATTTCGAAATTTCAAGGTCATCATTATTTTTCTTAAAGGAGGTCATATAATTATTCTATATTCCTATTCAGAGAAAAAAAGACAGATCCAACGATGTGCCATGTTCCATAGTTAAGGTGAATTTCACAATTTTCCATTTTTAAGAGCGCCACGTCATCCTTTTATCCGATCGATCTCAAACTTCGCACAAATTTTTTATCTCACCTAAAGGAACAATACTGGATAGTTGCGTGCATTGCAGCTCGATAGAAATTTTTCTCCAAGTATAGCTTAGGTCCACCCCCTAATGTACATATTGGACAGGGATAAACATTGAGTTAATGTTTTTTGCGCTTTCGATAAATATTATCAACGATATTCCAAATATCATAAGTTTTCCAATATTTTTTTATTTTCTTAAGAATTCTCGAGTCTTATTTCTCATTTCTCGAGAAATGGAAGATGATGAGAAATCAGGAACGCTAGTCTAGTTCTGTGTGCGTAAAATAGGCAGCTTTGCCACATGACGTGGTCTAGGTCCTCCATTTCGTAGCCACACTTAGAGTGTGGCCAGTTAGAGTATTAGAGTATTGGACACTTAGAGTATCCAAACGGATGTTACATATTCTTCGTTACGATTGTACAAATCGGTCATGATTTCGTGTAGCACCGTAGTTCGGATAATGGAGGTTCTATCGTGCATTAAAGAAGCACTTGCGATCTCACTTTATTCCTCTAAATAAACGTGACAAATGTTTTGATAAAACTTTTCATAGAAGAACAACAATTGGGCTGGTCGCGTTAAAACAATAATTTTCGGCAAAGTCGAAAAAAAGGCGTCTACCTGGAAAGTATTCCGGGCTCAATGAAATTTTTGACACGTCATTCAGGGGTACTCCTGGGTGTCGAATCTGAGTTTTCGACCTCGAGGACCCCGTGCTAACTTGGGGAGGGGGTAAGAACCACGATTTTTGTTACCTTGTTTTGGTTTTCCGCCTATCACTCAAAAACTATGGATCCTAAGAACTTTCTTTTTTCATTTTTGGAAAGAGCATGAAATTTCCTTCAAATTTCACTGAATTGTCAAAATCAAAATCAAAATGTCATTTTGAGAAACATTTCCTAATTTCGAACGCCTGCCTCTCGGTGCCTATTGGGTCAAAAAATATGTTTGACCAGCGAAATTTCATGCTCTTTCCAAAAATGAAAAAAGAAAGTCCTTAGGACCCATGGTTTTTGTGTAATACGCGAAAAACCAAAGAAAGGTAACAAAAATCGTGGTCTTAACCCCTCCCCAAGTTAGCACAGGGTCCTCGAGGTCGGAAACTCAGATTCGACACCCCAAAGTACCCCTAAACGGCGTGTCAAAATTTCATAGAGTTCGGAATACATTCCAGGTAAAAAGTATCTGGCGACTGGACTAGAAAAAGTCCGTAAGAATAATATTGATGAATAGTCGAAAAAGTGCCGTGGATTATGTTCGCTGGTTTCCGGAGAAAAATTCGGATTACGAGGCTGGTATCCTCATGCAACAAGCACGCTCGCGCGCACACGAACGTAAATAGGCGAACACGGACGGACAAAGAGGCACGCGAGTGTATCTACGAGCGGCGAGCGGCGAGCGGTCGGCTATCTCGGCTGGCTGGCCGCCGGTTTCTCCCGCGCTAATTAGCAAAAGTTTGCCGTGCAATAAACGCGTCTAGTTTTACGTAACCCGGCTGGACAATCGCGGATTCGTGGCCGTTGCGAGCGGATTGCGCGCGAGACCGTACCCGATCCGCGGAAATAATCGCGAACGCCTGACCGCCAGAGAAAGAAAGAGAACGGTCTCGCCTCCGTGTGCTCGCCATTTTAATTTCGTGTCGAAACTGCGCCACCTGATCCGCGAAACTTCTCCGCGCTTCTTGGAACAACAAGCTAACGGTCGACTAATTAGCTTCGCTCTTTCCGAAAGATTTCTGTTCAATTCTCAGAAAGTCCACCCTTCAGCGACTTTGTCCCTCGCCCCTTCCGGGATAGAGACTGGTCCAATTTCTGACTAGATCGTTCTCCTAAAACTATTTTCTGTGGGAAATTTTTGTATACTACATGTATTTTCGTATATTTTTATAATATTTATATTTTCCATGTTCATCGTGTACCCTCGCTATATTTGCCATGTACAGTCAGAGGCAATATTAAGTGGACACTCCTAAAAGTCGCATAACTTTCTAAAAATTGGTCCAGAGGACTTGAATTTTTTTAAGATGTTAGACCTACTAGTTCGCTAGAGAATAAGTAAACGAAAATTTATTTTTTAAGATCGCAATCGGTAGGAATCATGCGAAATTTTAAAAATGTTTTGTCAACTTTTTATCTGGGCCTGCAACGATAATTTAAATAATGCGTTTCATAGATTTCGGTAACTTACAGTGGGTGTACAAAGCATTCGTATATTTTTTGAAAATTAATAACTTTCTTATCATTGTACCAAATCACCTGATTTTTTATAATCAATTAGAGGCATTGGTTTACGAAATGATATGGAAAAAAGATTTTCCAAAAATTATTATTTACAAGGTTACCTGTAAAAATAAAAAAAAGGGATTTTTTAAATCTTTTTTATTTGCGTCCTTAATGAAAATTTAAAATATAGATTTTGCAGATCTATGTTAGTTACACACATGCTGAAAATTTCATCGAAGTCGATTAACATACACACGAGCTACGATCGGTTAAAAATTGTGAAAATTTTAGTCTTTTTCTGCGTCAACCGATTCTGATTAAATTTCCAGCATGTGTATAACTAACATAGATCTACAAAACATATATTTTAAATTTTCATTAAGGACCCAAATAAAAGTTTTAAAAAATGCCTTTCTTTATTTTTGCATGTAACTTTGTAAATTATAATTTCTGGAAAATCTTTTCTGCATATCATTTGGTAAACCAATGCTTCTAATTGATTGTAAAAAGTCAAGTCGTTTGGTACAATTATAAAAAAGTTATTAATTTTCAAAAAATATACGAATGCTTTGTACACCCACTGTAACTTACCGAAATCTATAAAACGCATTTTTTAAATTATCGTTGCAGGTCCAGATAAAAAGTTGACGAAACATCATTTTTTAAATTTTGCATCATTCCTACCAATTAAATTCAATCTTAATAAATTTTTTATCTAGTCGGTCTAACATCTTAAAGACATTCAAGCGCTTTTGACCAATTTTTAAAAAGTTATTCGATTTTTAAGGGTGTCCACTTAATATTGCCGCTGACTGTATGTATTGTAAACGTTTCCACATTTTTGCTATCTACGTTTCTCAACAATTTGGCATGTATCTCGCTCGGTTATCTCGGCTCTTATCTCGCTTGGACTTCGTACAATTTTCGAGGCTGCCTAGGAAAGACACGAAAGTGAAAAACGTCTGCTCGGGTACAGTTGTTAAACGAGAAGAAAACTTCTCTCTCTCTCTCTCTCTCTCGCTTTTCTCTCTCGCTCTCTCTCTCTGTCTCTCGGAAAAGCGTACTCTCGCGCTCGAGCGCAGCAGACCGGCTTTTCCGTGGTTCGCGCGGTACTTTCGACGATGTGTTTCGCGATGCTCGTTCGGCTCCGCTGGCTCGTCTAGATTGTCCGAATAAATCCATCCGGATCCCCGTGTATAACAGTTTCATAGGTTTTCGGGGATGCGGGACACACGTTGTACACACCGTTCCCTTCCGGCTGGGAAAGGGAAACGGCTCGCGAGCCAACCCGCGCGCAGACCTGATTTATCTCTCTCTCTATGGGGATTGCTCATTTCACTCTCTCGCCCGTTCTGTAACCGCGCCTCGATCCTCGCAATTAAACGCGCGTCGAAAGTTTCGCTCGATTCCTGCCAGGAATTAGTGCTGCTGGCAAAAAATTCTGCTCCGGAGTACAGGCCGGCTGAAAGTTGCTGACGCGACTGCTGCGCTTCCTCGTTGTCTGCTAACGCTGTCTCGATGCGCACGGGAATATTTTCACCGCTACGTTGTTTCGCCGATTATTTTTTCTTACGGAACTATCATCGGTATAATCGCGACGTCTTTCCGGTTAAAACGAGACCAAACACGACGTAATTCGAAGCAGATTTGCCCGTCTAATCCACGATTTAGCGAAACCTCCATTATCCGAACCGATATCAAAATTCAATCCATATATTAACCTTGCATTATGTTGTATCTAAGGAACTGTTTCATTCTAGTCGACCGACTAGTTCGGATAACACTGTCCAACACCAAATTTGTTCCAAATATACTGTTGGATCCTTCTTATAGAGTTTTTTGCGCTGATATTCCGAATCTGTCCTTAATTTTTCTCCTATACAACGTACAGTTGTATCCTGTCAAATCCAGAACAAATATTGTGATGTTATTACAAAAGATATTGAATTGTTCTCTTTACAGCAAAAGATTCCTTAGACTTTCCCGAGTACAGTGATATCCAATATTAATACGTTTACATGAAAATTTATTCTTTCGATGGGGACGTTTCGATCTAAAGGTTCGATGGGGAAACGATCGATCCAGAATCATCCCTGTTTCGGAAAAACACGAACGACGAAGGAATCGAGGAAGATTCTTCATCCATTTTAACCCTTTGCACTCGGAGCTATTTTAACTCGAAAATGAAACACCTCTTCCGATCTAGAATATTCCCATGCTCGATGATTTCTTAAATTTGGTGGATACGAAATTGATATATAATACCTCGTACACAATACTTAAATGTTTAATAATTGATTAGACACTGACATATCTAATAACACTGTCCAACAAATTTCAACTTTTTTTATGATTTCAATATACTGTATATCCTTCTTATAGAGTTTTTTTCGCTGATTCCGAATCTGTCATTAATTTTTCTCCTATACGCACAGTTTTTGAGGAACATGGCTTTAAAAAAAAAACATATTTTTCAACTTTAAACAAAAATATTGTGATGTTATTATAAAAGATACTGAATTGTTCTTTACAGCAAAAGATTCTGAAGACTTTCCCGAATCCAGTGATATACAATATTAATGCATTATGATTGTTTAAACATGTTTATGATATAATCATAAAACATCAAACACGAGAAAAGTTGAAATTTGTTGGACAGTGTAATCGAAGAGAGCTCCACTGTGTCGCGGACAGAGTGAGTCGCAATGACTCAAATCGGGACGCGTTTACACTCGTTTCCATCGGGAAAATGCGACGAACACGCTAGCAAAAGTTACTCGAAGGGACCGTTAGAGACAAAAGCGTGTTATCGGTAGGGATCACGGACGTTCTAGGAAAGCGGATGAAAAGCGAGGCGACGAGGCTGCAGATAACGGTGTTTTGTTCCGCGGGGATTTCATAGTTTCCACTCATCTTCGACGGAAACGACGCTGGCTGAGTCACCAAGCCGATACTAAACCGTTTTATCTCGTCTCGCGTTGTCATTGCACGAAGCCGTTCAGAATTCTGCCGAGGTGTTCAGATAACGCCGTAATCTTGTTTGCTCCTCCGGTGATCCCGCGACGGAGATTAAACGGCGATGTTTCGCGGAAATGCCACTCTGGACCGTAAAGATCGGTGCTGCGTCACCGTACTTCAGGGTCTTCGGAGTCCTTTGAAGATACAGTTCGGTTTCATAAATTTTCCTGCGACTCGAGGAGCGTTCGCAGAGCTCTCGATTCGCTTTCTCGAGGATCTCACCGCGTTTTGGAAGCGGACAATCTCTTGATTGAAGAAATCACCGGCCGGTCCGGACCGCTTGTTCGTTCTCGTAAACGACGCTTGCACTCGGCTGCCGACCTTTCCTCGGCTAATTTGCCGAGGACCGGGACCAACGTACGGTACATACGCGTAGCAGGTTCTATTGTGGCCTTTGTATCTACGCGGCTATCACGTAAGCTACCCGTTTCGCGGGCCCGGTGTCAAATCTCCGTGTCGTGGGACCGCGGACGCTTAAAACACCATTTTCTGCCCGGTTCCGAATATGGCTTGCGAAACTCGAGATCGGCTAGTAACGAGAGAAAATTAAAAACGGTACTTTCACTCGGGGATTTTTTCGGACCCGTTAGCACTGCCACAGCTGGATGTGTTCCGAACATTTTAATCGGAATTTTTAATATGTAACCTGCGATCGTCCGTTGATTTATGAGGAGTTGGAGGAGTGTTGAACTACACTTTCAAAATTTGAACCAGCGCACCGTGGTCCTCTTCATTGATTTAGCTGGGCAAAATTATTTATCATGTTTAATGATCCCGCGACGTTTTCGAATCACATATAACATCATTTTTTATTTAAGTATTTTGAAATCATTTTTTAGTACTTTTTCAATACTTTTTGCTACGTTTTTAAGTAAGAAGCAATATATTGGTGAATTGAACAATAGATGTTAATAATACGGTACTAACAACTGTTTTTGAAGCTTATACAGTAGAATCAGAAGTTGTTGCATCACAATTTTCATTTGAAGATTGTTTTGAACCAGATGAATCTTGCTCGGAATCTGGAGTCGTACTGCGATTTTCTGGTAGGAAAAACATGTCCATCGCTTCACTTGAAAACGGTTTTCTTTTCTTCCTGGATGTTTTTCTTATTCCACACAAAAGGGGGTCGGATGTTAATAATAGTCTATCGAGTACGTCCAAATTGCATGTTTCTCTGGAGAACTTTCGGGCATAATTTTCGCGATATAAACGAAGATGGTTATTGCGGGCTTCGACTGCTTCCTCTGAAAGTTGACCGATCGCAAGTGGAGAATGTTGTACTATTATTGCACTATGTATTAAAATCTTGTGCATGGTTGGTGGTCATTGGATACCAACCATACAAATTTACATATAACTTGGCAGTATCCAATGTATATTTTTCCAATTTCTCCACGTTGATTTCATGGCCATTTGATATGATTTCTAAAATTAGTGCTAGGCTATATATGTGGTTTCCGTCCACTCCTGTTATTTCTGCCGGTAAATCTGGATTGGCGAAAAATCTTCTGCTGCTGTTCCCATCATTAGTGTTTCCGAAGCCGGGTTTTGGAACGTCTACAAGTAATCCTAATTTCTTCCGAAATGCTTTCTGTATTTTAAATTTTTGTAAAAATTTCTTCAATGATCTTTTTCAGTAAGTTCCGTCTTTCTTACAATCCATTTTTTAATTAGAATTTTATATGATAAGTGGAGCATACTCTCATTAAAATATAATAGCTGTAAACAGCGTACAGCAAGTACTTATACATAAAATATTGTGGATGAAGGCCAATTTTCAATACAACTTCGCTTTACTATAGCACACACTATACACGTTTCGTTCGAGATCATTCCCTTCGGATATTTCCTAAGAGACTGATACAATGAGGCAAAAGTGCACTCGGAAAGGAACCAAATCTAGCCTAGCGTTTTCATCTCAAGTGTTTACGTCTGGATAGAACGCGCGGTAAAGAAAATGCTGTGAAAAGAACGCGAGCAAATTCGAGCAACTGATTTTTGTTTTACTATAAGCCCAAACCATTGACAATTACAACCGCGTTTAAAAAACTGCTTGGACGCACCCGGAAGTACAACGTAATCACTGATGAAGCGTTACGATCGTAACAAATATGATTTACATACTAATCATGTTGAAATGTAAATAATTACCAAATGATACGCAATCAAAAGGTACGAAATTGTTGAAAAATATAGTCCATACTTGCAGAACTTTCATACTGGAAAGAAATGTGTACAAATTACTTGAAACATAAAAAAACTGTCTCATCGAATTTCAGCAGCAAGACACGTACTACGAAAATCACTAACTAATAAAAAAAATATTAGTACATTGTCCGCCATGTATTAAACTGTAGCAAGCAACAAAAATTTCACACTTAAGGTAAAATCTTTGAAATCGACATTTGGCCAGCTAAATCGCTGAAAAGGACCACTGTGGCAGCGATAGAAATCGAAGCCGAAGCGTGAACTTGACGAGCGAGGATGGGAGTGTAGGTGCCAGGGAGAGGTTTAAATATCCTAGATCGGTCGCGACGGCCAACCCGTTCACACCCTTTTCCGGTTTGCGATGCGCGGTGCGTCGCTTCCTCCGCGTCGCGTTCTCGGGAAAGGGAAGGAGAGACTCGGGAGAAGAGAAGAGAAGTGAAAAGAAGAGAGGAGAAAGGAGGAAAAGGAGAGACGAGTCACAGCAGGAAGTGGTGCGAAATACGAAGTGGTCGAACGGCACGTGTTGGAGGCGCACACACCGGTGGCGTTGGCCGGAACCTGGTCCGCGTGTCGACGTAGAACACCGTTCTGTCCGTTCGACACGAGACAGGATGGTTCAGGGGAGAAAAGATGAGGGGGGTCAAGGTGGCACGGGTCCGAAAAGATGAGGGGTCAAACGCGGCTAGGGCCAAGAGGGCCAAGAGGGCGCGAGGACGCGTTTTACGCACGCGTGCGTGCGCTAGACCGTTCCTCGTCCAGCCGCTTCCGTCTTCGCGTCTCGGCAGTGCCGGCTTAATGGCCCGGGTCAGCTCCTGATGGTCTCTGACCGACACGAGCAAGGTTCAACCAACTCTTGACATGCCCCAATGGGACACCGAGATCCACTGTGCCCCAGCTTTCTTCTTCTTCGTCGAACACGACCGCGGTAAAAGAGTCTACGCGCTCGTTCAACAAATTTCACCTTTTTTTTGTATTTCGATTCCCACCATGCGCGATTCTTATAGAGCTTTTCGCGCTGATTCCGAATCTGTCCTCAATTTAATCTCCTATACGTGCAGTTTTTGAGAAAATGGAGTTTTAAAAAAAGACATATTTTTCAACTTTGAACAAATACATTGTGGTGTTATTATAAAAGATATTGAATTGTTCTCTTTACAGCAAAAGATTCCATAGACTTTCCCGAATACAATGATATCCAATATTCGTCAGGCGTTCCAAACTTAATAGGATGGTTTCTCAAGATACAAGTCTGGACCCTTATTTTTTGAGATAAATTCAAAAATATAAATAAGCTTGCTCTTTTTTTTTTGGTAATCATTATGGAAATTAGCATTTATGCAAATGTTTATCACACTTGATTTTGTGGAAATCAAAATAAGTTCCTTGGGACAAAAACATAAATGCAGAAAAAAAACTAGATTTCTATTTTTCCCGTAATTACCCTTTCGATCAAGATGAAGAGTTGAAATTTGCTACATTATGTGTGTGGTTAATAATATATTTATAATGTAATATAATAATGTATTGATATATTATTAGATATCACTGTATTCGAGAAAGTCTAAGGAATCTTTTGCTGTAAAGAACAATTCAATATCTTTTATAATAACATCACAATATTTGTGTTTTTTTAAAACTCCATTTTCTCAAAAACGGTACGTATAGGAGAAAAATTAAGGACAGATTCGTAGTCAGCGCGAGAAGCCCTATAAGAATCGCATAATGGGAGGCGAAATACTTTTTGGCTGTTGGACGGTGTAATTTTCCTAGATCGAAAGTAACCTATATCGATGCAATTTCATTGTTTAAATGTTTAACACTGTGTCAAATTGCAACTGCTCGTTATCGCCACAAATGCATAAAATCCGCAGTCTGCTAACGAACATTGCCTAGATTCCATGAAGCGAAATGGCTTCTCGATGTCGGCCACGTTTTCGGACAAACCGACCGCAGCGTGTGGCGTGCAGAAAGAAGTTGTTTCGTCGACAAGTGCGCCGGGGCCCTCGTTCTCCGTCATTTCTCCTCTTCTCACGGAGCCCACGAGAAGGAAATGATGCCCGCCGCATAACAAACCGACGCGACGCACGACGGTGCCCGTGCCGGAGCTGCTCTTCTCCAAAGGCTTAACGTGTAACGCGTAACGTATTGCGTAATATACGTAATGGCCGATCGCGTCAGCTTGTCCCGTTCTGTTCCGTCGTCCGTGCCTTCTTCCACCGGATTCGAATTTCCTCTTGGAACCTTTAAATTTTGCTTCCGGTTGCTAGATTGTCTCGAAAAATACGTCGCCCGAAATAGTAAACGTGTCTGTATCCACAGTATCTTTGCGTTTCAATATTTTTGTTTGACTAATTTGTCCGGAAGTAACCTATAAAAATGGTTTTGTTCGATGGATTGGCACGTGGGCTGGGATCACCTGGTAGCAAATGGAATGTTTCTAGGGATTGCGAACGGGGCATTAAGATTTCCAGGCGAGTCGGAGTCGGAAACTGTGCGCTTACAAATCTTGCTCCCGATCGACGGCGTTCCGTCGCTTCCCCGTCGCTTCTCGTTCTCGCCGGCTCACGATGGAAGAAGGAAATGACGCCCCTCGCATAACAAAATGACGATACGTCAGCCCGTGGCACCGTTGCTTTCCACGAGCGACGTGTGACACGCATTACGCGACAGATTCGTACGGATGTAACGCCTCGGGCGAAGGGCTCTCTCGATCGTTGATCCGTCCCAACATCCTCCGACCACAAAATCTACCGCGAAACGTCCAGAACACACCCGGAAAAAACAAGACAACGAAGAAAGCAACCGATCGAACGAAGCCAAAGAAAATTTACGACAACCGAACTTTTTTATTTTGCGCTGGCTTTTGATGGAATAAAATAAGAGCACGATACAATTAGTACGGATAAGGTTTCGCTCTATCGCGAATTGAACGAGTAAATATGATCGGAATGGTATCGTGTTTGTACTCGTTATAATCAGCGAAACGTCGTAAATCTGCTAGTAGAAGTGTTACTGAAAGAAATCATTTTTTGAAAATGTGCTCACCGTTTGTGCGACTTCGATATACGTGTACACTCCCGGACAGAAAGATAGCACATCGTCTATTTTCTCTCATTTGGTAGAATAAACTGAAGAAAATGAGTATTTTAATATGTCAACATACTCTGACATGCCTCTATGTGTAATGTACTGAATATCATCGACAATATTTACTTCAACAGAATTCTAGAAATGAAAACGTAAATATTGTGGTTTGCAAGTGGGACAAAATGATAGCATGTTTAGTAAATCTACGCTTCCCCGTTACACTGAAGCTTGCGAATTGCGGACATAAACCTCAGAACATAGTTAACAAAGTCCGTGATATTATCTCGTGTTGTATATTTGTTTAGAAAAGGCAAAATATTATCAAAAATGGGTCGAGGAAAGAGATTGAACGCGTGTGAAATTAACACTATAATAAAATTGGAAGAAGAACAATATTCAGTGACAAAAATACCAAAAATTATGAATAGAAGTCGGAAAGTAATAATGATTTCTTGAAAAATCCGGAAAACTATAGTAAAAAGAAGAGTTCTGGACGTCCGCAAAGTCTAAGTGCCCGGGAACGTCGTGCAATACTGAGAGCAGCATCCAATTCTAAGATGACTGCAAGGCAAATTGCTCAAAGGGTTGGTGTAGACACTAATATAAGGAATGTGGGACGTGTTTTACAAAAATGCAAATACATAGAACGAAGAAAATTAAAGAAAAATTAATATTCATATGCGAAAGAAGTGGCGAAGAATAATATTTACGGATGAAAAGAGGTTCAACTTAGATGGACCTGATGGTCTGAGTTACTGTATTTTCACGATATGCGAAAAGAGGAACAATTTTTGAGTCGTCGGCAAATGGGAGGTGATAGTGTAATGATTTGGTACAGTATCGGGTATTATGGTAAAATGGAAATCAAATTTATAACAGGAAAAATGAATAGCAAAATGTATTTGGAAATGATTAAGGAACAAATAAACACGTACGCGACCAGAATTGCTGGAGAGAAGTATACTTTTCAGCAGGATAATGCCGCAGTACACACTGCAAAAGTAGTAAAAGAGTACTTTTCTCGGGAAAAAATTCGCGTTTTAGATTGGCCAGCAAGACCACCCGACCTCAACATTATTGAAAATTGTTGGGGAAATCTTGCCCGAGCTGTATACAAGAAATGGCAGACAATTTGGAAATATTGCCGAATTAAAAAAATGTATTCAAGATGAGTGGGAGCAATTAGAGCAAAAAACCATTAAAAAACTCTATAAATCTTTGCCAAAGGGAATGTTGGCTGTTATTAAATGTAAAGGAGAAGCCACAAAATATTAAGCATTAAATATCATCCGTTGATTTACTGTTACACATAATTTTAACTTAAACGTGCTATCATTTTGTCACACCATATTTCCTTAAAAATTCTTTTTTTTTTTTAATAAAATTGTATAGTTGTAAATTCAATTCAATTTCATTTGTGTCTGTTTATAGAGGTATTTTGCAAGAATGTGTGAAAACAAAAGCTTGGTTGCAATGTGAAATAAATAAATATTACGTTCATTTTAAAGTGTGCTATCTTTTTGTCCCGGAGTGTATGTAGAATCTTCCCGTCGAACTTCTCTCCAATATATCTAGGAATTCACGTCTGCAAAGGTTTTGATTCGCTCCGAACAGGTGCGAATCGAGCAAAAGCCGATCTCGCGAACGGAAAGAAAATTCCACGTCGCGAGAGGCAGATCGCAGAAGCGCATCTCCTGATCTTCCCCGAGATCAAATGACGTCGATCTGGCACGTCCTCCGCGGCTGTTTGCCTCGTCTTTCAAGATGCATCCATCCCTGCGAATCGGAAACGAGCGGGGCGGAGAGCGCTGGCTCTCCTTCGATGGAATTCGCTTATGTTGACGGTGAGCCCGCCGCGTGCAAAAAAAAAATCGATGAGATCGCGATACCGTCCGTTCGTTGGAAACGGCTCGCGGATTTTGCACGACCGCGTTTCGGGGACGGGTTTCTCTTATTCCGCAGACGGCGCGAAATCAATCCTCGGCCCGATCAGCCGCGGCCGAGGAGAATCGTCTGCGATGGGACTGAGACTTGCTGCGCTGGCCGCTGCTCTGGGCACCCTGAAGAACGCGCTCGCTGCCGTCGTTTTTTTTCGTGAACGCTTGATCTTTTACAACAGTCGAAATCAAACGCAGAAGCAGAAAAAATTCATTTCGTACTTTCCCGCTCTTATCGGTCATTTTCTGGAGAGACGTAGTTCAGAATTCTCTTAAATTCCTGATCGATGAACTTGTTCTCCGCGAATGCAATGCACGCGTTTCCACACACGCACACAGGGATGCTCGCACCTGTCGCGCACCGATGTCACGGAAAAGTATTTCGAAATTGCGCAAATCGCTTGGCGCGTGACGCTGCTGAAACGAGACGCCCGCGGTTGGCTCATCGACGAGATTTAAATGGCGCATGATTCATGCGAATCTTTATTTGTACGATCCTCCATTTTCGAACGTCGCTTCGCAATACTGCTGATCCCGGCGAGGCATTGATCTTTCCGCGAGATCTTCGTACTGTAAAGTAGAATGGGAAGAGTGCGTCGACCTTGTTACAGTGTCCGAATATTATTCGGTGGCCATGCCTATAAAATTCATTCGTACAATTGTTCGATCGAGTCGTTCTCAGGATGAGAACAGCCAAAGTGCTCGAGGAACAAAGGACGAAACGAAAGGAACTGTGAACTCTTTTAAAAACCAGACGCTGTTCGAGAGAGGAAGGGCCGCACGGAAATCCATTCGGACGAAAGTTTGTCCAGGAAATCGTACGGGTTCAGCGACCCCGGCTGCAAGTGGCCACTGACTTGCATCCCAAGTGTCCACGAAATAAACTCTGCATTTTTAATCCCCGCCTTCGTTTATGGCAACAACGTATGTATGAATGTATACTGAACAATATCTAAATGGTTAGCAATATTTAGTAATGTAAAGAATATTTTGGATAATGGTACAGCAATTTCTAGGGTTTAAGGAGAGAAAGAGAGAGAGCATTAATGGGTAGAGATGAATGTCGTAATAAAGACATTAGAGAGTGAACTTTTCGGTCCGGACCTAAACGACCCTGATTGCCCACGGAGGGTTAATAGTCCCCTAGACTAGGTGTCCTTGAGAATTTTTCTAAACAGAGCAGGAGAGTCAGTGTCTTTGAACCCCGATGGAACTATAGTTCGTCCCAGGTACTGTTCCGTATTTCCGAGCACTTCGGGAAGTAAGGGAGTCAATGAAAAGGTCTACCGTCTCTGGTAGACGGTATGGCACAGCGACAGTCTGACGCCGCGCCGTACGAACCTATGCGAAAGCCGACGCGCGACGCGGCGCCGGCGTTCCAGACGCTCCTCTGGTATCTATGTATAGTAGAAGAAACGGTCCCTCCTCGCGGATCGATACCCACCGTAGTATGTACCTCGAGATTCTTTCTCCTCCACGTTCTCGCAATCCCTTCGCAATGCCCAACGAATATTACAACCTGGAGCCGACGCGGAAACCACCCGGAAAAAACACGCTCATTTCTCTTTTAAATAATCTTAGTAAGCAGGGGTGTGCGAGATCCCGGTCGGGACGGGAATTTCTCGCGGGATCGGGACATTTTGAAGTTTCTCCATAATTCCAATATAATTACGAGAATCTGAAAGCGATTGTGTTCTCGAAGATTACATATCTTATTAGTCGGGAATGGTTATGTTAGTAATATTGTAGAAAGTAATTGCGAATTTCCATAATTCTGACAATGCAGAATAGTCAAACAGTGATTGACAATCACACCATCATGTTCCGAGCCATCTCAATGTACAGTGGGTGTACAAAGTATTCGTACACCTTTTAAAAACGAATAACTTTTTCAAATTTGTACAGCTTGAGTTTCTTTGAGACGTTAGAAGGATTAGTTTACTAATATGTAAATCATTTTTTTTTTAAATTGCTGTTGGTCGCAATTTCGAAGGAAAACGTAAAGGGCACGATCTTTAAATTTTCAATCTGTGCCTGTATAATGGAAATTTAAAACATGTATTTTGTAAATGTAAGTAAATTACATGTATGTACAAAGTTTCATTGAAATCTGTTGACGCATAAAAAAGCTATGGGCATTGTGAGATGTAAAAGTCTTTGAATTTAGCTTGCGATTCATCTAAATCGCAGGTTCTTACAATTTTTGATATTTTCAACCAATTATATATATTTCATAACAACGTTGATCGATTTGGATGAAACTTTGTACATGTATATAACTTACTTAGACCTACGAATGGCACCTTCTAAATTTTCATTACAGGCACAAATAAAAAATTTTAAAATCGTGATTTTTACTTTTTCTTTGCACACACACACACACACACACACACAAACACACACACTCTCACTCTGGGGTCAACAACAATTTAAAAAGAAAATTATTTACACATTAGTTAGTAAACTAATCCTTCTAATGTCTCTAAAAAAATCAAGCTGTTGGGTTCGATCTTGAAAAAGTTATTCGTTTTTAAAAGGTGTACGAATACTTTGTACACCCACTGTAATTTTTTTTATCTGATTCCAAACACCGAGACCTCGTGAGCTGTTCAACGGAGGAAAATTACTATGAGATTATGTAAATGTAAAAGATAGAGAGTAGAATAAAAATAGCATATTATAAAAATAGTGGGTATAAAACATTCTATTTTAAATTTTCGTGTAGAAAAACAAGTTTTTCAACATTTTCGGACAGTAATTTAGTTCAAGTAGCTACTACAACATTTCCTGCTGGTCCAAATACAATGAAAGATACACAAGACGTTACACAAGTAAGTAAACGCTAACGTCTTAGTACGACCGCAATGGTATTTTAGAGTTATTTAAATTGAAATATCTCCTGAACTACTAACTTTTCGACATACATACGTCAGTACTTTTTTATAACGAATGCCCAGCTGCGTCAATTGATATATTAAAAAATACCTGATTCCGTTAAAAAAAATGAAGGTGACCTCCATATCTCTAAAAAAAATTACATAAAACCAAAAAATTTTTTCGTATCGTATGAGCCCCATTTTACCATTCAACTTCGTCCTTCAGACGTATCTTTAAAAACAACAAAGATATTCAAGGTGGTCAAGTTAGCTGGGACACCCTGTATATTTATTGCTAATGGATCCCTATTTAGAATATCTGCATGCAGTGATTGAAATACCGTAGGATCTATCGAATCTTTGGAGTATTCTTCCAAGCTCATATTAGTTTCATACTTCATTTTGACCCAAGGGGGAAAGCTGTGGAGCTTTTATTTTTGGTATATTTTGGGGGGAAGGAAAAATTTAATTCTTTCAGAATTGATCCGCAGATATTTGTCGTAAAAGCATAAACATCCGCAGTGAGGCGAGGGTTGCGATAAACGGAGCTATATATCCGCGAATTTAGCAAAGTCGAGCAAGGATGCTCAGGCGCGCGAAGAACCGGAAACCGTTGTACCGTGAACGGAGCGCATCTCGCGGAAGAAGCGGCCGCAGGAGAGTCGAGAGAGCATCAGCCACGGGAGGAGCAGGAGGAGGAGAAGAAGAAGAGAGAGCCGAGAGCACGGATCGCGGAGAGCTCGCATGCGCGCAAAGAATTATTACATCTTCGCGGTCTGGTGCACGTGGCCGCGCGCCACGTTTAGTCATGCCACGGCCGAAAGTGGCCGCTCGCCGCTCGGAAACGAGCAGAACCGGAGAGGATGAGAGCTCTCGTTGCGTTCGAAGAGATCCGACGACCGCCTCGGCAAGAACCGGAAACGGCCACGGGTGATATACGAGCAAATTATCGAGATTTCCGGCTTCGGACGCCGGCCGCACTGGCCGCCGCACTGGCCGCCGCACCGACCGACGACAGAATTGGACAATTTCCCTCGTTATTTGCACGGCCACCACTTTTGCCGAGTCTAATGGCCCCTCCTCCTTCGGCGACCGTGATGCCGACCATCCTCGGTAACGGGTCGCCAAGGATTTCAGAGCATCCAGATACATGCTTCCTCTTATCGCGCAACTACACCTGCGACTGCGTTCCAACGAACAACTGCTTTCGATGTTGTTCCATGATTTTATTAGCTGTGCAAACCAGGGACCAAAAATAACAGTCATTCTAACATTTTCCACGATAAAAATCATTAATAAGAAGTTGATTATTATTCATATTTGAGATAGTCTACACAAAATATGAAGAAAAAACATCGAAGAACGCGCGCGAAATCGTTAAAAAATATCGATTTTTATACTTTTTGGTCGCAAGTAACAGTCATGATTGAGAGAAATTTATTTCGTTCACTTGTAAGAATTATCGGTGGGGGAAATTTATTTAGATCACTCGTAACAGTTATCGATGATCGAATTTCTTTTCACTTGTTCATGATAATTATTGACGAGAGAAATTTATTTCGGTTATTTATTTAATTATTGAGTTGTCTACTCTGTTTCGGATGCAGCAAGCCTGTGAAATTCACTGAGAAGGTTTCGTACAACAACACAAAATCTGTTTGTTGACTGTCTTTGTACACTGACTGCTCTGTTCCACTCGTACATGGATGTAGAACTGTTTTATGAATAAGCAATTTATGAAATAATTGATTGTCTACCATTTGGAAAGTTGTACTATTTAATAATAACTATCATAAATTTCCTTCATCAATAACTGTTATGAGCGATCGAAATAAATTGCTCACATCGATACTTGTTATTCCATGACTTTTTTTCGTTTTGGTTATAACAGTTGGTTATAACAGTTAGGGTCCCTGGGGCAAGCAAGCGCCATTTTATTCCGGCGCACCGTCCGTCGACCGCAAAATTAGGGAGGCTCCTTAATTGGATATTCCTCGCATCAGCGAGATCACAGACATCTCTCGCATTTATCACGATCAGGCCGCGGATTAGGCGAATTCACGGGTTTCTGGGTACGTCTGGCGGACCCAGCGCACAGTGCGGCCGCCTATGGACAAAAGTCGAAAATATAACTATTCTCCGCACCTTGTTTGGCTTTACTAATCTCTTTAGAAATGTATCTAGTGTATGAAACGAATGCCGGGAATCTAAAATTACGCAACAAACGGCAGGAATCATGTTTGCATAAGTGGCAGAGAGCTCGTTAGAGAGCTGGCCCGATCAATTACTGACTTTCTGTAATCAAGAACGTTGTTTTGTGTCCTTTCTTGAAATTTCGAATATGGAAGGTATCGAAGAAGGTGGGGATTATCCACTTTTCCTGTTTCATTGACCGTTAAAATAGTCTCGTTGCAATAACAAAACACTAAGTTAGAATTCAGTTTTATAGACGTTAATATCTTCAGATAAGCATTTTTCTCAATTTCGGGTCAAAACATCCTCACAAATACGTTAACGTTTTCTGCTTCAAACTTTTAATCGAATTTTAAGTCTCTTCCCATTGACAATAAAAGTAGAAAAAATAAAATATATAAAAAACTTTTTGAAAACCGCGCTTATATTAAAATGCACTAAAAAAGAGAAAATAATTTTTTTCCTGGTTCTCCATAAAATAGCGGAACCCAGAGTTAAATGATTAATAATATTTTTCCACAAAATTTTTTGAGCTATTCGTTCAAAATTTCTTCTGTTACAAAATTAGTGTATATAATTAGTGATTTTATAAATATCTACTTCACAGGTCTATGGCCTATATTATGTAAACAAGCATACCTTTATTATCGTGAAGTTACCTTCATATTCTGTCCATTATTATCGTTATAATGTTTCTAAAATATTATTTGAAAAATTAAATTTTGAGTAAAATTCAATTTAATTTTTGGTCGTTTCCTCATTTTTGTAGATGATGCATCGAACAGCAATTTTCCTTAACTGACCCCTGTTTCCATCACTTGGAATACACAGCGTGATCCCAAACGAAAGAAAGATACTTTGAGGTCTTACAGGAAATTTCACGCTGATCACGGATATACCATGTATCAAGGGTCACTGAATGGAGTTTAATGGAGTTTTTTCACGCAGAAACAATCAAAAATCTTCGAAAAAAACTGTTAAACTCTATTCAGGGACCCGTAATATACGGTATATTCGTGATCAGCGTGAAATTTCCTATAAGAATCCGTCAAGAACAGACTTTTGTCCACTCCCACCATAAGAACGCCGCACTGTTAGGCGCAGCGGCCAGGTTGCATCCTACTTCCTCCCGTTAATCGTCTCGTTAGCAGCGAAATAAGACGCAAAATGAACTGTCTGCTCAGTTTTAATGGAATGTGTGTTCTTTTTCGATTTACACAGACGCCTCTACGGTACACCGTTAAATCGGCCGGCTTAGGAGTCTCTCTTTGCTCTCGGGAGTTCACTGGAAGAATTTCCGTAAGCAATAACGAATTCGATGGTTTGGAAGAGCCGATTTTCGATCGAAAACGAGGTAAAGAATTTAGCGGATCCTCCGGTGGACTGCGAAGCTGGACGTCTCCGTGGTGGAACGGAACGGAACGGTAAGGCGATGCGAGGAATAGTCGGTCGATCGGCTCCGTTACGGCCACGTTATCCGTTCGTCCAGTTACGCGGCCTCCCACGATTAGACGACCGCGGCGCAGCATCTGCGCGGCCTTTTCTTGGCACCTGTGTACACGAACGTGTACATTATCTTCTCCCGCGTAAGAACACGCCTTTGTCATCCGCTCGACAAACTCACAGCTCGGCGTGTGTATCTTCGACGTATCTCCCGCGTCTCACGCTGCGAGATCTGGCCGTTCTCGATCGAGTGTGATCCATGCGAGAATTAAGGCATCTTAGCAAGCCGAATGGAAAATTAGAAACGTGTTTTAAGAACGAGAGCAGGATTTCAAACAGCGACATCCAAATCCACCTGTGGAGCAATAAATCCTATAAACCGGATTATCGCTAGATCGAACACACTTTATAACAATATTGATTCTTTTAATGGCACGTTACGTAAATTTTAGGTTGAGATTTCTTTTTGTTTTGTTTCGCTTTTTCTTATTGTATTTTTGTTATTTTCTATTTGTTTTTATCTGTTCTACAAAACAGTTCTGTAAGCTTCTGTATAAAAGGACCTCTCGGTCCGTATATAATAATAATAATAATAATAAAAATTCGAACTGGCAACCAATTCGATGATCTACAGTTTCCAAAGGAGACGAACGATTCGAAAGATTGAATTCTTCGAAATTTCTTGGGGAGATTATCAATATTCCAAACGTCGATGAATTCCTCCAAGACGAAATTAAGCACCGAGACAAACGTTTCATTCGCGAATTCGATCGGACAGATGCTCGTTCCCTTGTTTACCATCGAGAACACGAGCTCAGTTCCGCTCGCGAATTTCCAGCATCCGGATCGCTTCGAAACCGGGTCACCGGGTAACAACCGAGCCAATTGCGCGCCTACGATGAATCCGCGCACCGACGCTCGGCAATTAGCCATGAACGATCAACTACAGAAGCGCGGCTGGCACGATCACGGCCTCCGGCGAGCCAATTTTTCATTATCGAGGCATTGTTTTGATAGCGGTGATAAAAATCCGTCGAGTGACGCGGAACACGTGCTGACGAGCGACAGGCCTCTTCAAATCTGTTCAAATTCGAGATCCGTTTACATGAAAATTTATTCTTTCGATGGGGACGTTTCGATCTAAAGGTTCGATGGGGAAACGATCGATCCAGAATCATCCCTGTTTCGGAAAGACGCGAACGACGAAGAAATCGAGGAAGATTCTTCATCCATTTTAACCCTTTACGAAAATGAAACACTTCTTCCGATCTAGAATATTTCCATGGTCGATGATTTCTTAAATTTGGTGGATACGAAATTGATATATAATACCTCTTAAATGTTTAATAATTGATTAGATACTGACATCTCTCATAACACTGTCCAACAAATTTCAACTTTTTTTATGATTTATTATGATGTCCTTAATTTTTCTCCTATACGCACAGTTTTTGAGGAACATGGCTTTGACAAAAAAAAAACATATTTTTCAACTTTAAACAAATATTGTGATGTTATTATAAATTTTACAGCAAAAGATTCTGTAGACTTTCCCGAATCCACTGATATATAATATTAATACATTATGATTGTTTATACATGTTTAAACAATCATTAACGACAGAGAGACACCACTTCTGCAGAAATTTTTGAAAATATTTTTCAATTTATCACAAATAATAAGGATCCATCGGAAAATAGAACTATACCACGCGATAGAGCAGACTTTTATCTTGAGAAATCACCCTATTAGGTTTGAAACGCGTCGACGTTTTTCTCGAACCAGAAAGACGAAATATCTTCGGCCGACATGAGTTGCCGCCAGTGGCGCTCGGGACACGGTATACGGCGCAGCGACGGGATCCGGAGCGGCGAACGACCGTTCTAGTGGTGAGCGCCACTGGCGGCAACTCATGTAGGGCGAAGATATTTTGTCTTTCTGGTTC
>CM052319.1:13622996-13705390 GCA_028455605.1 Lasioglossum malachurum
TCTCTCTCTCTTCCTCGCTTTATGTATCATTTTCTATGAACAAACTTTTGCAAGAAGCGAGGCTGTACCGTACGTTCGCCATTCCCACCAAGCCTAAAAAGATATTAGACCGACTAGTCAAACAAAGAACAATATATCGCTAACAAGCGTCGGCGCACGGGCAGCGTGTGCTCCACTCGATGACGCCGCAGCATTCGGACGTCGCATGGTACAGCGAAGAGCACTTCCGACATTGTGACACCCTGTGGTCGGCGTCCCGGGGCTTTTGTCCAAGGTGTGGCTGGGGGGCGCCGAGCGAAGCGTTGTTGACCTCAGTTGCATCGCGTTACGTTGCGCGACCGGGAGGCTGGCTGCATCACACACGTGGGAGACAGGTAGCCGGCTTCCGGCCGCGCCGGGAGACCATTATACGGGATGCACGAAATGTAGAGACCCACCACATGATACCTTCGAGGTCGTATCGGTGTGTGGTTGCCGCGCACACAAGTGCCTGCTGCATGCACCGCTCTGGTTGCCTTCACGGGGAGGACGGTGTAATTTGCAGCTTCCTTCCGAGCCAGCCACGTGAAACTCCTCTCCGCCATCCTCTCCCGTGGCTTTCTCGCTTGACCTATTTCCCGGCGCGACGCGACGGCCACCCCGATCATCCATCGATCATGCACCAGTCCACGGTTATTAAGAGTTACTTCCTTCGGTAACTGAGACCGCGAAGGAACAAATGTATAGTGTGGTATGTCCCATCACACACCCGTGCATGTAAGAGAGGCTTGCTACTACGTCGGATTCATTGTCGCCGAGCTGAGACATTCGCTGGTCGACCACGGCTGTGTCACACCAAAATAAATACATTGTTACCTTAAAAAACGTAGGTATTCCTTACATACCGCTCGGACGCAACAGTGGCGACGAGGATGAAAGCGGGCATTAATTAATTGTCGCGCGTGCTACAATAAAGTAAGTGTCATGAGCGATGACGAGTTAGAAGAAATAGGAAAATTAGTGCAAGGAGGAAAGACGAGTGGGTATACAAACGTACCAAGTCACAGCTGATCGTGCTGTGCGAAGGAATTGGAATACGTACCAGTTGAAGCGAACCAGAATATTGACGAGATTCGCAAACGCGTGGCGGACTTCGCGAAAAAGAGTAAGCTCGAAATGACAAGTGAGGAGAAATTAGCGACGCAAACGATGAATTCGGCGTTTGGTATAATCGAGACATTAAAGAAAGGTGGTGACTGGGAGACACATTCGAGCAACTTCCTTCGATTACTGTGCGATATCTCTGAACGATTCATCCCGAGCGTCTCTCGCGCGACCTCACGGGCAGGGATCCTAACCGTAACCGGGTTCGGTTCTTGTAACCCGGGAGTAACCCGCAAAACCGGGTTACACAGGGCGCCGTTGTTCGGTTTACCTGGTTAACCCGCTCTTACAAAGCGGGTTACTGATACTGATTCTTAGATGTAGCGGGTATTTACGATAAATTTACTGTCTACTAATTATGATAATATTAATTTGAAATAATATGCAATAATAATATAAGGCAAAGGTAGTAGAGTAGTTGACCAGTTAAGGGAAGTTTTCCACGCGAACAATAGTAACCACTTGCTCTGTCATCAAATAGTGAGGTTATATCCCGCGAGAATATATATAAATATTCTAGATTATGTACCAAGGCCACTTTTTAAAAAAAATTTACTTATACAAATTTAAGAAACATATTTGAAAATTCAGTAATTGCTTCAAAAGTTGACCACTCTTGAAAATGAAAAATCTAGTAATTGACCTTCTGTTCGCGTTAGTAGTTGACCACTTATATACTAGAAAGAGGGTTAAAGCAATAATGTTGGGAATCATTTTACTATCATTTGGTTTCAACAATTACCAGCACAAATTACGATTAAAGAATTTTATTTTAAGAACAAATACATTTAGTAATTAATGAGTTCTCTTTATGTGGTTTTTTTATTACTATTGCAGGCATTATAAAATATTATTCCACTATTTTATAAAATTAGTATTTACATATTTTTGTTTGTTTCAATATTGTACTATATTGTTTTTTGTATATGTTTTTTGTAAAGTATTTACATATTTTTGTTTGCATTAATGTTGTATTATATTTTCTTTTTTATATGTTTTTGTAAACACTATTTATATATTCCTGTGTGCTTTAATATTGTATTATAACCCGGGTTATGGTTCGGGTTAGGCGTTGGTTAGGATCCCTGCTCACGGGGAACAAGCCTAAAGCAATGTTCCCGATCGCTGTCGGATTATTCGCGTTCAAGTCGGATCGAAGGTTCTTCTCTCTCCAGAGCGTAAAATTCTTGCGGATTCGCGAGTTCCGCGAAGAGGAGGATCGCGTGCCAAGGATCAAACGATCGATCGGTGGCTCGGCCACTCGGGCCGAGCCACGCCGTGTCACGTATTTACGTGTATGCACGTATGCGTACGTATACCTATAGCGTAATAGAATTACGGAAATTTGGCGAAACGGATCTCTCGGGCAGAGAAACCTGTGCGCGACGCGAAATACCTGTTCAAGGGAGCCGATGATGCGAGTGGATGCACGGGAAACCATACGGGAGAAAGCAGTGCATGCATACCATCTGGCCAGGAACGCTTCCGTCACGAGACTGTGCTCCGTGTGGTATGCGAAACTCGAGGCTGCGAGAGATCACGCGAAAAATTTCCTCTCCCCATTCATCGATACGTCGCGTCGGTTCATCCGACAGTCTCTTTCATCCTTCGGGACCATGATGTTTTGCAATAAGCTTTTCCGGTGGCACCTTTTAAATCGTTTTTGAAAGCCAGGGAACATATTGCTGTAAACAGTTTCTACATATACTTTTCGTAATTTTGTCGATTTTAAGATTGCAATGTATTCTCGATAATTTGATAAAGGACACAGATCATATGGAGAATCTATTCCGGTTATATCTGTTAGGAAATATAAATGTTCAAAGTGGTATCCATAACAGAAGGAAACCGCATTATCAACCTGGTTGTCAAAAGGATCCAGAGTAATCGAGATAATGATTAACAGGTTGCATAAACAGACACGCTCTTATAGATAGATCGAATAACGACGGTCTTCCTTCTTCTGTGTCCTTCCGCAAGATTTTAAACAGCTTGTCTGTCGAGTCGTTCTTCGCATTGTACTGTTCAGATATTATACCATATAAAGGGTTTTTCAATAGTATTTAATTTGTATTTAAATAAAACACAGAATAATTCTGATATATCGGGCTGAAATTTATAACAGGTGTGGTACACGTTGAATGTTGATTTAGAAATACCATAGTCAATATGGTATAAAAGCAGTGAAAAGAAGGTTAGAATGACAATGTTTGCTTTGAATTTACCGCCAAATATCGATCACCAACTGAGCGATCGATAATATGTCAGTTTCGTCTGTATTTGTCTTCACGTTACCTCATTCATTACCATACATACTGTCTTAGCGTCAACACGTGTTATGTTAAAGATTACATTATGAGAAATTATTTTAATTTCTGTTGCACTAAGCAAGTAAGTAACGGTTGTTCTTCTTGTTTTAAATTCACACGATTTTAAATATAGTATTAATTAATTAATTTACAGACGCAATTCTTAAAAATTTTCTTGAGAATGATCTAAAATAAGATCGAAACGTTGAAATAAAGATATTGTGAAAATTTGCAATTGATCGAACCAGTGCGTCGAAATCATTTAAAAAAATCTTGTTACCTACTATTACCTACTATTCATGTTTGACTGATTATAACTCGATAACTGTCCGTTATTGGACTTTGTGCCCATTACATCTTTCGTTCAGTAGATCATAAGGTGCAACATATAAAAAATCCAACTGATAGATTTTCCATACGATTTGCGCGGGGTCGTTAACATACTTTTCGATAAAGTCATGTAAAATAGTCGCTTTTATTTTATTTTATTTAATAGTGTCGGAGAGCGTTCGTTTATGAGACTTGGGTGAAGAAGGCGTGGGTGTGCGATGCTAGGTTTCGTTCAAGATTCCACAGGATCAACCGATGGGAGAAAAAGAAAAGAGGTTCTATAGGAATCTCGCTGCTTTCGATGCTGGGGACACACGCCGAGAGAAGAGAAACGGAACGGACCAATGGCCGCCCCCTCATTCGCTATTCCAACCGCGTCATGTTCACAGATGAATGAGACTTCGGAAACACGGGAAGCATAAAAAGCTCAACGGACGATCCGTAATCTGCTCCTCATCTACGTGCCGGTGTGCGTGTAGCTCTGTACGTTCGATTCCTTTCACTCCTCTCGCTGAACATTCCCCATTTTACCGATCTCCTCTCGCTCAAATCATCCTCGATGATTTTTCATTTCCAGAATCCTCAACATTTTCTTATGTCATCGCGACAGCTTCAGTCTCTTTAACAAAATCCTCCAAGTCCTAAAATTGTGTCGTAGTGTTATGCCGCGAAGAAGGAAAGGATTCTCTCGAGAAATAATCCTTTTTCTTCTCGATAACTGGAAGTTTATTGGGTAGGCCACACTAACGGATCGTTCACAAGAAAATCGCGCTTTTACAGAAATTATACGTTCTTACGACATAACTGACGGCTCGGAAGTGAACCCGACTCAATGAGCGGGTTCCTCATACAGGGTGTCCCAAAATTCCTGCACATCCCGGAAATGGATGGTTCCTGAGACCATTTGAAGCAACATTTTCCTTTGCAAAAATGTTATCCGCGGCTTTGTTTAGGAGTTATTAACGAAAAACACGGACCAATCAGAGCTCAGCGCGCTAACTGTCTATTGGCCGACTGTGCCAACTCGCGTCTGGATCGCGCTCTGATTGGTCCGTGTTCTTCGTTAACAACTCCTAAACGAAGCCCCGGAGAACATTTTTGCAAATGAAAATGTTGCCTCGAATGATCTCAGGAACCTCCCATTTCCGGCTGTTGAAGGAATTTTGGGACACCCTGTAGATTCTTTACGAGGACCTTCGGTCTACTCCGAAATGTGTCACCGAACACGTAACTCTGCTGTTCCTAGTCCAGCCAAACATTTGAGTCAGCTTTTGGGTAAAAGGCGAAGATAAAGTTTGTTTAGAATCTTATCGGGAAGGGTGATACGGCATAACAGTAGAAAGATTCTATGAAGAGGATTATGATGTCCGTTTTATTTCATGCAGAGAACTTCTGGAATTTCGCAAAGAGGCAGGTCTCGGGTGTCGCTGGCGAAAGACCAGCGGAAATTTTCGTGTGCACCGGGCCCGATATCGTTGCAATTTGCAACAATCTCGTGCGGCCGTGCACGCGTGCACCGAGCGGACATATCGGACAGTTCACTGGCCCCACGCCCCGCGCCGCGCTGCGCCCGCAGCAGGAGTAGATGCATAGCAAACTATTCGCGTTCGCGTTCAGCATACCGGTGTCGTTAGTCACCTGGCCCCCCTTTAACGCTCGTCATCTTCCTCTCTATGAATATGTCTCGATCATCGGTTTCGCAATTGAACCGTTCGCGACGGTTCCTACCGTCGTTTCCGGTGGATGACGCCCTTCCGGGATCGTCGACGAGGTCGAAAATCACGCGATGACGTCAGTGCCCTAACTAGATATCACTGTTAACAATGAAACGAAAGTGAGCATCCTCCTCTTCATTCATAAGTTCGACTCCTCGTTATGGTCGTCCCGATCTGGGTCACTCTTCCTCCGAAGGATTCTTTTCTTCCACGGATTCTCTTACGGCGTGCTTCGTGACACGACTAGCGATCGTTGCCGCTGCGTTTGTTAATGATTATCAAAGATAAAGAATAGTAAGCAGCTTGTGTGACGACATGGTAACAACGCGTGTTTACAGATCTCAGTTTCGTTTTTAAGAATCTTCACAAAGCATACGCTTTGTTTTCTTCTTTCTTGAGAATGATCCACGTAGGGATTGAAACGTTGAAAGTTTAATTTAACTTGCACAGTATTTGCTTTTTTGTAATTATTTTCGTAATTTGTTTAACAATCATACGATCGATAATAGGAAGAATATTTATAAAGATAAAGAATTTTTACGAAACGAGTAGATGCAATTTAAAACAGTGGGAAGATTCTCTCTGCATTCAAATGATTAGTGAAAAATATAAATTTCCTCTTCCGAGTTTCCCAGAAATGAATATGCTTTCCGATCGTAATTTTGGTAATTAATGTGTGATGATATCGGCGCACAGGTTCGATCAGTGCTATAAACACAAGCAATTTTGCAAATCAATTCACAAACTCAACGTTTCGATCCTGAAGAAATACTATCGGAAATTATTAAAAGCCAACTGATTCCAATAGTACCATAATTAATATGTTTCTTCTATCGATCGTATTTGCTGTTAATAAATGTTGAATGTTTATTACAGTTATAAACGATCGAACCGTTGCGCCGAAAACATTCGACATTTATTAGTACCATAATTCTTCTGATATAGCAAACGCAAGATTTACTCTTGAGAATGATCCACATCAGGACCGAAACGTTGAGTTTGTGAATTAATTTGCAAAATTGTTTGTGTTTATATCAGCGATCGAACCTGTGCGCCGATATCATCACACATTAATTGGGAATCCCAGAAATGGCGGGCAAGCCGATACCTGCCGATTCCTCGGCTGCAGCCGGGCCCGCCTCCTCGGGAAACAGTACTTCCAATTGCTGGTCATATTCTAACGGATAACCTACATTCGAGGCGAACTGATACGCTCATGGCCGTCCACGTGGATTAGCCTGGGTCCCTTTTGTATGCAACTTTCGTAGCTTCTTTCCCTCCCGTGGTAACCCACGGTTTATTCACGTATCTACGTGGATGCGCGCGTGTAAGTACTCAGATATACGGCCCCGTAAAGTGGGTCTCGTACCGTTGCCGGTCTCGCATTCGCTCCCACCGGTCCCAGAAGGAAAGAAAAATACATGGTACACGAACAAAAGCGTTCGACCGATCCCGAGCCTTTGAGACCGCTTCGAAATGCTCGATCGGGTCGCGCAACGCGCCACGCTTCTTGCGATCATAGGAGGCGTCGCGTAGCGTCGATGTCTCCGATCCGGATTGCGCCGCCATCTTGGATTCGCATGATGCATTTGACCAGCGGTGCTAGATTTAGCGTCAATCATTATTTACAGCGATTCCCAAAAACATTCAGACACTACCTATAACTAACTTTACGACTTGATAATTCGTTTGTTGATAAAGCAATCGTCCTGGGAATTGTTTCTAGCAATAAAACATCTATTAATGTTGATAAACATAAATCATTTATTTCAAAAATATATGTACATTTCACAATAAAAATTGTTAAAAGAAGTAATGTACCATTTGTGGCTCACAAAAATATTCGGACAAAATTAATTTTTCTATTTAGATAATGTAATTTAGCATTACAAAATTTGTTTAATACTTCGTGGCATAACCATTTTGTTTAAAAACGTCTTAACCAGTTTGGCATATTATTTGTAATTTTTTTTAAATATTCAACAGTTATATTCGACCACTCAGTTACAAGTTTTTGTTTTAATTCGGCTACCGATGTAATTGGGATTTTTCGAATTTTTCTATCCAATTCTAAGTCGCATAAATTCTCGATACGATTAAGGTCCGGTGATTGGGGCGGCGGATGAACAATTTTGGGGCAGCGGTGTAATAAAACTTCTTGCACAATACGTGACTTGTGCTGGGGTCGTTGACTTGGTAAAACTTAAAATTATTATTAAGCCCTTTGAACTAAATTATTTTTGAGTGATGTTTAAATAATGATTTTTGTCCATCGTCAATAAACACTAGGTTACCGACTCCATATGACGAAATGCAACCCCAGACCATTACGCTGCCTCCGCCGTGTTTCACTGTACCTCTTGTATTTTCAAAATTAAACTCTTTATTCGCTTTCCGCCACACCATAGTTCTTCCGTCGGAATTGTGCAGATTGAATTTGCTTTCATCAGCAAATATGACATCCTTCCACCATGTCTCATCCTTAGAAATTAGCTCTCTTACAAAGGTTTCCCGTTTATTCCTATTCTTTTCGTTGATAAATGGTTTCTTTCTAGCTACTCTTCCATTCTAACCAGCTTGCCTCAGCGTTCTCCGAACTGTTTCGGCTGTCACAGTTTTGGAGCACTTAAGCGCGGATTTTTTTACACTTTCCAAATAAATTTGCTTTTCTCCCTCGTACATAGGAGACTTGGTCTTCCAGTTTGCGGAATAGAATCAATGCGATTCTCAATATAAAATCGTCGACCGATATCTGCCACAGTACTCTTACTTATACGAAGCATTGCACTAATTTCGCGACATGTTTTTCCTTTTTCTCGATGAAAAATTACAAGCTGTCGCACATTGAAACCTGTATTCTTTCCTTTGCGACCCATTTTGAACGAATTCACGTTTGCTAGCGTCAGTAGAGAGGTGGCATGGACATATAATGGTCCACGAGATTCTGTTTGTAAACAAACGTTTACGCGTTCCTGGAATATCGCGTTCCCAGAAGGCGATTGCCACAGAAATATAATACGTGTCCGAATATTTTTGTGAGCCACGAATGGTGCATTATTTCGTTTAATAATTTTTATTATGAAACGTATGTATATTTTTCAAATAAATTATATATGTTTATCAACATTAATAAATGTTTCATTGCTAGAAACAATTCCCACAGGGCGATTGCTTTATCAACAAACGAATTATCAAATCATAAAGTTAGTTATAACTAGTGTCCGAATATTTTTGGGAGTCACTGTATATAGCCATCGTTTTAAATTTGACATCAAAGATTCTACTGTACGAGTAAGAATTATTTCCGGGCGATAAAGAATCGAGCCCAAGAAAGGGCGAGTCCGTTGATCGACGGTCCATCGACAGTCCATCGACAGTCCATCAACCCCATCGAGAAAACGGAGAGGGTTAATGGGGTGAAAACTGGCGGGAAATTCGGTATCCAACGAATTTCTGTGCTCGAGGGGAAGCAAAGGGTGTATCTCGCGTGCACGGCGCACATTAACGACACACATGCTACAAAGTCGCAACCCCCGTGGAAGCTGATGAGCATATAATGGCGCGGGGAGGCTCAAAGGGACTGCCAAGTCGGGTCTAGACAGGTATTTATACCGTATATTTACACGAGCCGCTCGGACATCTGTTGTTGCGCAGGTAGCGCACACGAGAGAACCGAGCACGCAGGTATACAAACAGTTACCAAGTTGCACGACCGCGACCGGTGACGTCATGCACTTGACACATTCGACTGGATGCCCCCGACAACGGAAACCCCGGAAACTACAAACAAGTCAACAATCGTAGCAATCTCGCGAATTAAAGGAAAAATTTTTTCTTCACTTATTTTACGTCGCTCTCTGAACTCCCCTTTTTTAGGGTTATTTCGCGACGGGACCTACAGTTTTTATAAGGTGGGTTCCGAACCATCTTGGGCACCACAGTTTTAAACGGCACATGGAATATTTCCAGAGGTGTGCCCCGGCGTCGGGGATCGAACCCTAAAAGAAAAATTGATCGCGCAACCGTAAAAAATGCCGCGAAATTAATAATATTTAATAATATTAAGTATTATTCTTGGGTGATATTCGCAGAATCGCGAAAGTCTTTAACAATATCTGTTCGAGAGAAAACGTAAAACTTCGTCCGGAATATTTTATAAGACGCGCGTCTAAACTCATTTATAATAAAATGTACATAAAATCATTTCTAATAAGCAATATATGAATGGCTAATCTTCTCGGAGGATCTTCGAAAAGATTAGAGATTGTATACGTTTCTCGGGGATTACGAAAAATCAGCGAAGGTTGGAATTTAGTCACCGCGCCTCCATTCTATTATTATTCCTCTCATGGGTGATTAGTCGTCGGAATTAAATATCCGATAACGGAAAGATACAATGTTTCCTCCTCTATCTTCCTGCTCAATAAAATCGATTATACAATCACGGCGATAAACATGCCTTGGATACAAGCAGAACGTATACACATACAATGTATGTTGCAAAGACGAGGACCTCGGCGAAATTTAATAACACTTCTCTCATTTCATCGGAACGATTGTCAATTTTCCTACACGCGAAAGTTCGTCTTCTCGTTCGGATCTAAATAGATACGGGGACACCGAGATATGTATACAGGGTGTCCCAAAAATACAATATTATGCTCCCTCGAGCGAGGTGATTCGTTCACGTTTTTCGCTGATAACTCTATAACAAAGCCTCGAAGAACATTATCGTAAAGGAAAGAGTGACTCTTGAAACGACCCGAGAAATACATACCTCCCAAGGAGGTATAACATTTTTCGGTCACCCCGTATGGAATCATTATCGGAATGATATAAAAATGTCCGCTCTCGCCCAGAGGTGGACCCCGAGTACCAAGGGGCCCCCTTTACAATATCTTAACTTAAAGATTTTGGAAATGACCGAAAAGGTTCAAAAAACCCTCCATAAAACAATCGGAAAAATCCAATATAAATAATAAATACCTATTGTGCGATGATTTTTGTCACGATATTTATGTTCTTGTGAACAAAACGTAATGCCTCGTACGGACCTGAACATTTCGACGAACCGCGCACAACGGCGAACGGGACGGATTTGTGCAATTTCCAGAATTTCTTGCGAACAACTAAGCGTGGAAGCTGCAGCGGCGAAGAAGGGCTAAACAATATGGCTATTCTGTATATGGAGCAGAAAACTTTAAGCCGAATCGATACTGCCAAAAGAATTCATGCATTTGCAAGAAACAAAAAGCAAGACGGAAATTCATATAAAATAAAAAATGTGTAAAATATATGTTTTCTAATAAATTTATTCAATGTCTTATGGTATGGAATTTCTTATTACTTTTCTTCTTTGTTTATAACTTAATGTGAGTTTTCTTGAAACTTTTTCTTGGGAGGGGTGGGCGAAATTTTGACCGCTTAGGGCCCCACCTGCCTTGGTCCGCCACTGCTCTCGCCTCGAGGCCTCGAAGATCCTATTCTCGATCTCCGCGATCGATAAAACGTCGAAAGCCGACGACGCGACGCATCGATATCGCTGCGAATCGTGATTTCTTCCTTTTCCTTCGCGTAGTCGTCCCCGCCCACGCTTTTTTCCGCCGGATAAGATGATCGAGCGATCGCAAACACCGTAGACACACGTACGGTGTTCTTTTTTTTCCCCACCGCGCACCGGTTCTTTTTACATCGGCGATCGGGAAATGTACACTACGAGATTATTACTTCGGCGAAGTCTCCGTCGGATCAGGAATCCAATCGAACGGAGATAGTAACGTGATACCAACCGGGTAGGTACACTTTCATGATTTTTCTGTGGGATCAACGATTGCAAAGTGTGCTTTTCCCTGTTGCGTGCGCATTTTCAAGCTCGCCAATTCGATGACGGACGTGCCCCAATGGTTTGTCCAATAATTGGACAGCGGGTTTTATGAGTTTATGGTGTAATTTAAAACAGTAGAAACATTCGAGAGAATTACAAGATACCGTTATAAAACCATTTTCAATCTATTCTTAAGATATTCAGAAAGAAAATCAATTTTTATGTCAGTCCAGTCTGGCGCAGATCAGGTAGAAAATGCTCGTTTCGCATAAAGATCCGCTAAAGTAATAATTTATACAATTTCAATAAGTACACTCCGGGACAAAATGAGAGCACACTTTAAAATTAACGTAATATTTATTTAACATTACAACCAAGGTTTGATGTTTACACAGTCTTGCAAAATATCTCTATAAACAGATACAAACGAAATTGAATTGAATTTCGCCAGTCTATACAATTTTATTTATAAAAAAAAGAATTTTTAAGGAAATATGGTGTGACAAAATGATAGCACGTTTAAGTTAAAATTATGTGTAACAGTAAATCAACGGATGATATTTAATGCTTAATATTTTGTGGCTCCTCGTCTTTACATTTAATAACAGCCATCACTCTCTTTGGCAAAGATTTATACAGTTTTTTAATGGTTTTTTGCTCTAATTGCTCCCACTCATCTTGAATACATTTTTTTGATTCGGCAATATTTCCAAATTGTCTGCCATTTCTATATACAGCTCGGGCAAGATTTCCCCAATAATTTTCAATAACGTTGAGGTCGAGTGACCTTGCTGGCCAATCTAAAACGCAAATTTTTTCTCGAGAAAAGTACTGTTTTAATACTTTTGCAGTGTGTACTGCGGCATTATCCTGCTGAAAAGTATACTTCTCTTCAGCAATTTTGGTCGCGTACGTGTTTATTTGTTCCTTAATCATTTCCAAATACATTTTGCTATTCATTTTTCCTGTTATAAATTCGATTTCCATTTTACCATAGTACCCAATACTGTACCAAATCATCACACTACCACCTCCCATTTGCCGACGACTCAAAAACTGTTCCTCTTTTCGCATATCGTGAAAATATAGTAACTCAGACCATCAGGTCCATCTAAGTTGAACCTCTTTTCATCCGTAAATATTATTCTTCGCCACTTCTTTCGCATATGAATATTAATTTTTCTTTAATTTTCTTCGTTGTATGTATTTGCATTTTTGTAAAACACGTCTCACATTCCTTATATTAGTGTCTACACCAACCCTTTGAGCAATTTGCCTTGCAGTCATCTTAGAATTGGATGCTGCTCTCACTATTGCACGACGTTCCCGGACACTTAGACTTTGCGGACGTCCAGAACTCTTCTTTTTACTATAGTTTTCCGGATTTTTCAAGAAATCATTATTACTTTCCGACTTCTATTCATAATTTTTGCTATTTTTGTCACTGAATATTGTTCTTCTTCCAATTTTATTATAGTGTTAATTTCACACGCGTTCAATCTCTTTCCGCGACCCATTTTTGATAATATTTTGCCTTTTCAAAACAAATATACAACACGAGATAATATCACGGACTTTATTAACTATGTTCTCAGGTTGATGTTCGCAATTCGCGAGCTTCAGTGTAACTGAGAAGCGTAGATTTACTACACGTGCTATCTTTTGTCTCACTCTTGCGAACCACAATAATTTACGTTTTCATTTCTAGAATTCTGTTAAAATAAATATTGTCGATGATATTAAGTACATTATACATAGAGGCATGTCAGAATATGTTGACATATTAAAATACTCATTTTCTTCAGTTTATTCTACCAAATAAGAAAAAATAGATGATGTGCTATCTTTTTGTCCGGGAGTGTATAGAGGCAATTCTCATTTGGATAGCTGAAAATCATGTAAATATGAGGACAAAGTGGCGTAGAGTTATATTTACTAACGAAAAAAGATTTAATTTGGATGGTCCAGAGACGACGTAGGCTATTACTATCATAATTTGAATGAAGAACAGCAATTTTTAAGCCGTCGCTAAATAGGAGGCGGCTGTGTGTTAATTTGGGCCGATATTGGATACATTGGAGGGTAAAACAGAAATTCAATTTATAAAAGGACGAATGAAACAGTGAACGGTATATTGAAATGATAAATGAACAACTAAACACCTATGCTGTAAGAATTGCTGCAAATGAACACATTTTGCGACAAGATAATGTCGCAGTTCACGCGGCGAAAGCGTCAAGAAATACCTTTCTTCAAAAATTATTCGAGTTTTGGAGTGGCCAGCAAGATCTTCAACCCCAACATCATTGAAAATTATTGGGTACATCTTGCCAGAGCTGTGTACCGAAATGGCAGACAATTCCAAAATATTAACGATTTAAAGTAGAGCATTTTGGACGAATGGGAGAATATTAGCCAAAACAGTATTAAAAAATTGTATAAATATTTACCAAACAGAATGATTAAAGTCGTTAGCTATAAAGAGAGAGAGGAGGTCCTACAAAATATTGAGCATCGATTTTTATCGATTAATTCCGTTATATGTCAAGTGTGTTTCGTTAAGGGTGCTATAATTTTATAGCTTTATATATCGTTAATAATTCTACTTCATTCGATAATAGTAGATAACTTAACGAAGCTTCGTATCGTTTCATTCATATATGTTGAGAAAGACACACTAAAGATACGTGTATAAAAAAACTTCTTGTCCGGGAGTGTATAAAGGGAATTCTCAGAGGGACCCTCGGATGAGAAGGACAAGGAGTTCGATAGGCAAGGAACTTGGATTTTTATCAACGACGAGACTTTGACCTAATCCCGGACCGGATGGACCAACGGTGACATCACCGTTCAAACATGGGCGAGGAGGAGCAAACAAGAGCAGCCGCGATCTAATCGCGCGCGTCACGTTTATCAGGGCCACCAACGAACGAGAGAAGGTTATTGACGGTTGCAGCATCACCGTATGCCGTACACCAACGAATTCCGGGTGCTTTCCTGTCCTGTGGGAACCGGGGACTTGTTATCAGCGTTCACGGTGCCCAAAAACCGATCCGCTTCTCGAATCCTCCGGCCGTCCTCGCTTAGGTTTACCGAGCGCTCGCAGATAGACGCGGTCGCGTTGACAGGTTTCCGTCCGGAAATCGTGGTCGATCCGGCCTCCCGATCCTTCGTCTTTCCGTTTCGAAACCGGCCGCAATATCCCCTCGAACCATCGATCACCTTGGATCATTTTTTTTTATCAACGCGCGAAGAACCGTGTCAATATTGTACTTGCTTATATTTCAATCCTTGCGCTTCGCTCGAGAAACTGACCCCGGTACACATCTACGTATGTATATGTATGTACGAAGTATTCGTACACTTTCTAAAAACTAATAGCTTTTTTATGATTGTACCAAACGACCCGATTATTTATAATCAATTAGAAGCATTGGTTTACGAAATGACGTGCCGAAAAGAAATTATAATTTACAAAGTTACATGCAAAAATAAAGGAAGGCATTTTTCAAAACTTTTTTATTTGGGTCCATAATGAAAATTTAAAATGTATGTTTTGTAGATTTATGTTGGTTATACACATGCCCGAAAATTTCATTGAAATCGATTAACACACACACACGAGCTGCAAGCGGTTAGAAATGGCGGAAATCGTATTTTTCCACGACTTTTGATCAGTTTCTGCTTAAAATCCACAGGATCGTACATCTTTCGATGCGTGTCGTTCTCCTCTGCGTCAACCGATTTCGATGAAACTTTCGGCATGCGTATAATTAGCATAGATCTACAAAACATATATTTTAAATTTTCATTAAGGACCCAAATAAGAGTTTTAAAAAATGACTTTCTTTATTTTTGCATGTAACTTTGTAAATTATAATTTCTTTTTTGCACATCGTTTCGTAAACCAATGCTTCTAATTGATTATAAATAATCAGGTCGTTTGGTACAATTATAAAAAAGTTATTAGTTTTTGAAAGGTGTACGAATACCTTCGACGATTGCGAGAACTGGGATATAAGTTACTGCTCTTTTTTTAAGTAAATAAAGAAACAAATGATATAGGAGAAAATGATACGTCATATTGCACTCGCCAGGTGCAACTGCACTTTAACCGCTGATGCAACCCAATTCTTTTTGTTAAACCAGTCGATCCCTTTTATTATTCTACGTGCGAAAGTGCTAAGCCAAGGTCATCGAAATGTCAATGCTTCGCGGGAATTTTATGGGCGGAGCGTAATTTATTGCGCGAGAAGTATCCAAACTCAGGTAGAGATATTAACGCAGGCTTATTACGAGAAGTAGCCAAACTCGGGTAGATATATTACCGCAAGCAGTTAGACGTCGTTACAGGTAACGGTTCCGAGAAGCGGGCAACAATGAGGGAAAGAAAACGCGTTCATCCGCGACGGACCATCGAGGATCCTTAAACGTTTCCCAATAGCATAATTGCGAGAACGCGACGATTTCGTGAAGACCAAGCCGCTGCTTGCTGTATTATACTCGCAGCGGAAGACCATTAAAGCGTGTATCTTTGTCTCTTATCGGTTCCCTTAAGGCTTAAGCAGTAAACCGCAGCATTCGTCCGCTAAACTCCGGAGATTTCCTAAGGTCTTTGGCAATTAGCCGCCGCTGCACTGTCGTTTGCGAGAAATATCTGTTCGGTTACGCTGCGAAGAAAGTCACGGACGAAAATTCTCAATGCCGATTGTAACTTTCACGAAAATACCGGGACAGCTTTGGAGAAATGAAGTTTAGCAATGAACGTGTTATCATTTTGTACCTTTATATTTCGTTAATACAGTCCTCGACAAAATAATAAGACACCTATTGTTAGCATGTTTTTAAATTACTTGTATTTAAAGGTGGAAAATGTACACTCCGTTATATCCTGAATACTACATACTATCTCCAAAGTAAACACGCACAAAATCTTAGGATTGCATCGCGTACCATAGCAAAATTAGAGAAAGATATGTGAACACCGACTGACATTGCTTCGACAAAAGTATAAGACGTTTGGCTTATTTTCCACTCATGTGACTGTTACCATTAAGTTTTCTAGTGCGAACGTATTCAGACGTTGGATCTTGTGATTTTCTTACAGTATATGTACATTTATTAAAACGAAAAATAAATAACGTGCCGTGGAAAGCATTTAGATAAAAGTGAGGTCGACCGAATCGTTCTGTTGCGCTCGGAAAAGTACAGTATTAATAAAATTGCGAAATTATTAAACAGAAGTAGGTGCGCGGTATATAGTGTGTTAAAAAATCCAAGTGCTTATAGTAGCTTAAAGTAGAAATCACAATTGGACACATTTACAACAAAAACGAATCAAAAAGTTATATAAAACTATCCGAAAGCGATTACTATTCGTATTTCAATTCATGGGAGGTATCACAAAGTATTAATTTTGTATTTTTATTTGCTTAATGAAACATTTTTTTGTTAGTGTCTTATACTTTCGTCGAATTAATGTCAGACCGTGTTTACATATTTTTCTCTAATTTTGCTATGGTACGCGATACAATCCCAAGATTCTACATGTTTACTTTGGAAATAGTATGTAATATAAAGGATACATGGTAGTGTACATTGTCTACCTTTAAATATAAGAAACTTAAAAATATGCTAGGTGTCTTATTATTTTGTCGAGGACTGTACGTTCATTTCAAAGTGTGCTATCTTTTCATCCCGGAGTGTAGCTTGTTCGAAGTTCGAATAGCGGTGGATATCGCATAAGCAGAAGCAATAAACATTTGAAAGGTGGATCCGCAATCGGGGAAATTCTGGGGAAGTAGAAAGGTTTTCGCGCGGAGTTTCAGGACCAGAACCGGGAATATAGTAGGCGCAATAGAAGGGATTAGCTTTTGGTCGAGCTGGGTATCCATTGAATAAGCCAGTAAAGTGAAACTAGAATCCCGAATCGTGTTATTAGGACCCTCCAAACGCTAGTGGCCGACCGTAAGCACGGCTTATTCTTAGAGTCTAAACGTTAAGGTCATGCAATTCGTAGAATGTATAATGAGTTTCTCCGTCGTTGCGACGCCTGTTTTCCCCGTGTTGCTAAGCTAACAATGCATTCTTTTCTTACCTCGGGGTCTAAACTCCCCTTAATTACCCCGAAACGGTAAATTTATGGCGGAATATGGTTTCTTCAAACGTTTCGTAGATAAATCAGCATCTCCGTGAGCTGCGGATTTCTGTGAACTATAGAAATGTTCTTCTTCTCCCGATCCTAGAGTCAATAATTTATTTCAACGTGGTCGCATTAACGGCGAGGCGATTAGTAGAGATACCCATTTCACGTGTAATTAATATATCCGTGCAGAAGTCCGGATACTATTCAATACGCGGATACACGTGTATATCAAAATATACGGATAATACACTGTGAACTTGAATATACGGGTACACGTGTATTATCCGTGTATTTTGATACACATGTGCCCGTGTACTCAAGTACACGGATAGACGGATAGTACATTAAAATATACAAGAGTCAACATGAGAGGTTTCGAAAATTAACAAACATCATAATTTCTCTTAATAAACCTTAATCAACTAACTGTCTATTTTGATGAAGAAAAACCAAAATGTTTACATTTTCCGGTAAAAGACGGTTCCTTTTTGCTGTAACAATATTTCCAGCAGACGAGAAGCACCATTCAGTGGTACAGCTAGTACAGATTACAGCTGGTACAGCTAAATATTTTTTAGCGATTTCGGATATTCTTGTTTACTTGTGTGTCCCTGCCTTCCACCATTCATATGGATCCAAATCAAACCGTAGTTGTGGCTCAGAGATGTACATTTCAAATTCGGCATCTGAATGATTAACATCACTTATTTTATCGCAAAGAAATTGCAGGGCACTTTTATTTTTTGAATTTTCTGCCCTCACTTCTCGAACAGGAGAGTCTTCGAGAAAACATTTCACTTTTTTACGAATTACATTTTTAATATTAAAAGTTTCATGTTCAAGATTTTTACACCGTGGATCTAAAAAGGGAGCTATATGGAACAATGAAATAGTATCGCCGTCATTCCATTCGAATTTGAAATGTTTTGTAATTTCGGAAATTAATGTTTCCTTTATCGTAGCCAAAGTATCATTACCTTCCAAACCTTACCTACCAAAATATCATCAAACCTTATATCGACACACGTGTACCGTTGAACTTCAATACACAGATAATACACGTGTTTTGAAAATAACGGATACACCCGTGTATTATCCGTGTAGCTCGATACACGTGTACCCGTGTATTATCTGTGCATTTCGATACACGTGTACGCGTTTACTTCAGTACCCGTGTAATTGTAAGACGTTACACAAGTAAGTAAACGCTAACGTCTTAGTACGACCGCAATGGTATTTTAGAGTTATTTAAATTGAAATATCTCCTGAACTACTAACTTTTCGACATACATAGGTTAGTACTTTTTTTTATAACGAATGTCCAGCTGCATCGATTGATGTATTCAAAAATACCTCATTCCATTTAAAAAAAAAAAAACAAAGTTAACCTTTATATGACCTTTACGCGTCCACTCACGAAAAAACTAATTGTAACATCAAAATAGGCTCCACTCGATGCCATTGAAGCCTATGCTGAAAAATTTTTTGCTACGAGTAACAATAGCGAGAAAATCAAGATATCAAAATGTCAGGTGAGACACCCTGTATATTATACACGTGAACACGTGAACACCGTGATCTCTAGTGATTAACGACCACATTGTGCATGGTCTACACGTGGAATAGGAAGGAATAAAATAATATAGCGGACGAGATTTTATGTGCAAGAATTCTGACGCAAGATGAATCTCTCGCGAGCGTGTTAACCTGAAAATAAAAAGAACTCGAGCGAAGGAAGTAGGAAGCTGCGGTCTTTGATAGAAGATCGTGAATCAGCCTCCTTTTAAGTCTTCCAACCTTTCCTGCTTCCTTCGGAACATTTCCATCCGACGTTCTTTGTATTATTCGCTTATTTTTTTTTTGCTGTAGGTATTTGGTTGCCAGTATGTAAATCTGAAAAATTCTAGGATACTTATCGGAGTCTCTACTTTAATTCCGTGGTTGTAAGGAAAAACGTTGCATGTAGCCACGAAAGGTTAACTGAGTGAAATAAATAATGTGTAAAATTGCTGATTGCGCCGGAGTGAAAATATCACTATTTCCGCTCGCCAATCGGCGACAGAGAAGCAGACATGTTTCTCGCTGGAAAGACACCGACAGAGAATATGTAACAGCTTGATTTTTTTCGAAAACCCGGTCGGCCTGCATTCTGCGAAGAAGCAATATTTTTTGATGCTCTTTGTGTTGAAATATTCTCTGCATTATTGCGCAACTAAAGTTATTATAGCAAGTATGTATTAACATCCTGGTTGTTTCATTTTCAATTTACCTATTCTATATATTTACTGTATTTAAATATATGTATATATTTTATTGTAGATGCAAATTTTTTTCCTTTGAAAAAGTTTCAAAACGGAACCGAAACGTTAGGAAAGAAGAAAAGTTTATTGCAAAATTGCCAGATTTAATAAGTGATCGAAACAGTTGCGCACGAAAACATCATCAAATTGAATATTATTCCGGGGCCCCGTACAGAGCCCTTTCTTGCAATGTGGCTCTTGGAACTTTATAAGCAACGAAAGTGTACGTTCTTATAGAAGAAAATTTTTTCTGTACGCTTTTTCCAAATACTCTTTATGTTGAAATACCCGCAATAATACAGAGAGTATTTCAACACAAAGAGCATTTGGAAAAAGTGTACAGAAAAGAATTTCTTCTATAAAAACGTACACTTTTGTTGTTTATAAAGTTCCAAGAGCCAAATTGCAGAAAAGTGCTCTGTACGGGACCCCGCAATAATGCAGAGAATATTTCAACACGAAGAGCATCAAAAAATATTGCTTCTTCGCTAGATGCAGGCCGACCGGGTTTTCGAAAAATCAAGCTGTTTCGTATTCTCTGTCAGTGTCTTTCCTGCGAGAAACATATCTGTTTCTCCGTCTTCGTAGTTGACCTCGATTGGCGCTGTTAATGTTACTATTTCCGCTCCCGCGCGCGCCCTTAAGGGGAGAGATAAGACTAAAAGGCAATTTTGTTGATAACGATTCAACGACGTCTCCCTCTGGGTCGTGTGCATCCCGGACAGTTCAAATTCATTTCTTTGACCCTTACAGGAGAGACCCTCTTCCGGCCAGGTAACACGGGAAACGGTTAAACGTCAACTGCCCTTTCTTTCTCGTCCTTTTTTTTTCTCTCGAGCGTCTAATTTGACTTCCGACAGGTCCAGATCATCCCAGCAAACGTGAAGGGGTAACTTCCTCCCTTCCGAGCCCTTTTCCCTATCGTCAGGTCACGATGGACCATCTGGACATCGCGGTCAATCCTTTTCCTCTGACTTTCATTCTTATTTGGTCGCTTTTTATCGGCCTGGAACAAAGGGGACCGGGGCAATCAGGCCTCGACAGCGAAGAAGTTAATGTGCCCTCGCGAAGGGAGTCCTCTCGTCCCTCGACCATAAGTGGACCTTATGCAAATTTGCATTTTTTTCCGAGGGTAGGGGGGGGGAAACGATCTTCGCACCGAGATGAAATCGAATTTTTGACTCTTGCGCGAATGTGCATTAGAACTTAACTACGTATGTTATTTGGTGGTAAATGATTGAATAAATATATGTATTCAATTATTATTAAAATATTATTTTTATAAGGCACCATGTATATCGGCTACTTCTAAAGCTAAAGTAGGTTTAGTGTTAATGCTCGGACGCTCTTGAAAAAACCATAACTAAATGGAAGTCGAATGGAAATGTATTTCCTAACTTTTTTAAACGTATTAATACTTACAAGAGGGGGGGCGGCAAGTTACCCAACCGTAACACGCCGATTTTAATGAAATTTTGGTATGATATAAAACTCAAAAAAATATTTGACACGTATCTTTCTTATAACGGCCGACATTCATGTTAAGGGGGTGAAAATAGCTCTCAAAGTTGGGGTAAAAAATCGATTTTCTTGAATACCACCGAGAGTATCAGGCATAGACAAAAATTTAAAAATTCGATTTGTGCATCTTTGATGGCTAGAGAATTCTAGGCCTAATACTCTCGGAGATGTTCAAGAAAATCGATTTTTCACCCCCTCAACACGAATGTCGGCCGCTATGAAAAAACACGTGTCAAATATTTTTTCGAGTTTCATATCATACCAAAATTTCATTAAAATCGGCGTGTTAGGGTTGGGTGACTTCCCTTGTTAGAGTTAGTTTTCAGAGTTAGAATATTTTAAGGTATTTTAGCTGTGGGAGTCTGTGGAGATCGGTACTTTTACACTTTTATTTTGCAGACATCTATCTTTGCCAAGTCACCGAGAAACTCTGTCATTTGTGTGTTGGCCTGTAAAACAATTCCATAATTTAGTTGCAGGGAATGTAGCGAACGTCTGTTGATGGTAAAATGATCGAAGGACATTTCCGCCATTGCGCGGATGTAGCTCCTGCGGGGCGACAATAAACCGATTATACCGACTATACCTGCGCCGAACAAAGCGAGTCGCATAATCTCCGAGGTATATTGGTCAAACAGCCGACGGATTTAGTTGGGCCCAATAAACCAACCCAGGGCTGTAGTTGACTCCGGGTGTTATTATCCCTCGAGGCGCAATTCAGGATCATCCGAAGAAACAAGGAAAGCAACCTTACCCCTGGATCTTCGAAGTTCACCGTGAGGTGCTGTTCGTATGTTAATCCCGGATACCTGGAATGCTCTCGCAGTGGACTACGTTCGATTTAACCTTTTGTTATCCTCGATACGGCGCGCGGCGGATAACATTTTAGGCTATACATATACATGTATTTCGCAATCTCTTGCAGGGTTATCTTTGTTCGAGAGTTTTAGTAACCTTCTCTCTCTCTCTCTCTCTCTCTCTCTAGAGGGTTCGGGATTGTTGTAGGGGATCGGGGGACGTTACAGTCACTTAAGTGGGCCTCATATTATATGATAGTTAACTATCGTAAACATTGTAGATATGGTAAACTATCTAGACCAGGGATGAGCAACCTTCTTCTGCAACGTGCCAGTTACAATTTTAAAAATGTTGTGCTGGCCGCATGTAAGAAACTTACGATAATGCAAACACTGAATGATGAAATCAAATTATCTCTTTATTAACACAATAAACCTAGTATAAAAAATTACAGAAATAAAACGCTCATTGACACAAATGTTATTAAAAAAACGGACTCAGAACAGATCAGATTGTAAAGTCTGTAGCTATTTTTCGATCAAGTACTGCGGATTATAATCAATATTTTAAAGTTATTGTGTACACTATCGAAAAGCGTAATCATTTATAATTAAAATATCTTTTTAAAATAGTTGTTACAGAGAATAATCTCCGGTACTCGTAATAGTACGGAAAAATGTTATGAACAAAATTTGCACGGTACAGAGGGGGACATGTTGTGGCACAAACATTTTCTGCGTGGGTGGAGGCATAGAGGAGATTTCAAGGTCACCTTGATTTTTTTAAAGAGAATGTTCTTTTTTTATACCATATATCGATAGAGTATCAAATTCTGAGTCTAAAAGTGTTCACCTTCGTATGCTCTAAATCTAATAGTTAACGAGATATTATCCACATAGAAGAAAGAAAATTATTTCGATAATATCTCGTTAACTATTAGATTTAAGACATATGGAGTCCACTACATTTTTACACAGAATTCGATAGACTATCGATTCATGATACTAAAAGTAGGTGTTATAATTAAAAAATCAAGGTGACCTTGAAATCTCCTCTATGCCTCCACCCACGCAGAAAATGTTTATGTCACAACATGTCCCCCTCTGTACCGTGCAAATTTTGTTTGTCACATTTCTTTATATTATTACAAATAACGGCAATATTCAAAATGGACATAGTTATTGCCCCACCCTTATATTATTTAAATTTCACGTGTATACTGTTTTCTTATTTTAGTGTGTATATTGTGTGTTTATTATTATTATTTAGTATTTACCTAAGTTAATACGAAGATATTGCGAATGCGAACATGCAGGATGTGAGAAATGGTGCGATTTTCGCGCGCGCCATGGTCATTTTTTCGTAAATCAACTTTAAAACACGGAGTCAGTCATAGTCAGATCCAATTTTACTTGCACCTTAATCAGAAAACTTCAAAGAATACAATGGCACAGAAATGAACACCGGGATTCACCCGGAAGTATAACAAATTCATTACCAAAGTCTTAGAATCATAAAAAAAGGTGACTGAATCGTTGGTTACCTTTAAATATTAGTAACTACAAAAATGTGTATATAGTACAATAGTGAATTTCTCTTAAAAGTATACCCTATACTTAGCTAAAAAAAACTTCTATAAAACAAAAATCTGTTAGTGTATGTAAATAAGGTAAAAATTACTAGTAGGCGGATTAACAGAACTTCAAACTTCCGACAAATTTCATTGCTGAATGGAGATTGTTCCTCAGATAATCAACTAATTGAAGCCACAAAAATTTAAAAATTCGAGCCATAAAATTAAAAAAAATTGAATTTTGACCGCTGAAATCGGGCAAATAGCCCACAGTGCACTGTAGGAATTTTTAAAAGTCAATATGTAAAATCTTTCAAGGGCCGCGGGAATTGCTCATCCCCGATCTAGACAAATGAACGTCCGCTTCGGCTGATAGGCCGAATAAAACTGCGAGAACAAGGTGTCAAGTGAAAAGATTAAAATACTGAATCAAGAAGAAAAAGAAAAAGAAATGAACGCAAGAGGGTAAAACATTAAAGCGAACAGGGGTTAAAAAGTGTGTTTGCTAATCACCGTGAGTCGAATTAAACGAAGGGATGAAGCTACGACGACCTAAGAGTTGCAAAAAATTGAATTTTGACCAAACGAAGATGTCGGGGCGATTTTTCCCGAGATCGATATGTGTAGCGCAGCGAAATATGCATGTACTGGGTGGACAGAAGGAGTTTTCGACGAGCCGTGCGACTCAGAAACTCTGAGCTTTCGCGACAGTTTTTATCGCTATCGGGAAATGCTCGAGTCGGCAGGCATCGTTCACCGTTCGTTCCCTGATGTTCTGCTGCGCGAGCTGACGCAAGTTCGAGCATACATTATCTAACGAAACTGTAATGCTCGGTCATCCATCCAATGACGGTGACCTTGCACCTTATCGGCAGGGAACTATCGACGACAATTTTCACGATTCCCGTTGTGCATTAGTGCAGACTCCTTTCGAACGACTTCGATATTACAGACTTGACCGGCTCGGTCAAACAACAACGTAGGATAGAAACGACGCACGAAGGTCGCGCGTCGGTCCTCCGAATTCGACGCTGAGAATTCCTGTCGCATTTTCAACTCTAGCAACAATTATCGGAAATCTTGACTCGGAAGAGAATTTCTTGCAAGCAACCGATCTCGCTCAGCTTTTCTGTCGCCGAGTTTCCTCATAAAAATATCTTTCGAGAGGGGAAGAGAAAGAAAAGAAGAGGCTCGAAACGCGTTCCACCCCCTTTACGTAACTCCCGTTGCACCGTTCGTTCCTTCGACGCGACGGTGCACCGTTTCCCGGCGCGGCGCGGCGCGGATGCGCTCGACCGATCGAAAGAGGGAAGCGTATCGGATCCGGAGGAGCGTATAGCGTGGCTAGTGTGGGTGGCGGATCCGAGAACCGCTTACACAGAGAAACACGGGCGCCCGCGAGCCCACACCCACGCGCAAGATACACGGCACACAAGCGAGGGACGAGCATTCGCGGCGGGATCCCCCGCGCACGTAACCCCGCTGCGCTGTGGCACGGGTTGGCATAGGTACAGCCTGGAGGATGGTGGGGATCGATGTTGATCCAAGCGGGAGAGAGAAAAAGCCACGGGAGAGCGTCCGAGAGGATTGGGAGCGGTTTGGTGGGGGGAGCGGAGAGGATAGGAGTCTCGAGAGAGAACCGGCAACGGACGGAGCCGGGCAGGTGGAGAAAAAAAGAGAGAGCCTCTCGAAAACGAGGAGAGACGATCCGGAACGACAGTGGGGGAGTTTGGAGAAACAAGTAGAGAGAGAGAGAGCGAGAGAGAGAGAGAGGCTGGAGGAGAGGGTTCTCCCCCGGAGAACGCGACGGATACCGTAGCGAGGCGGGGGAAGAGGAGAAGGGGGTGGGGATGACTGCAACAGGGAGATCGGACGAGGACGGACATACGGAACCGTTCGTAGAGCAAATAGAGAGGCGAGCAGGGGTCCGGAGGATCCGTGGATCGCGATAGGGGGGCGTACGCGCTAGACGAGAGGGGGTAGATGAGGGCGAGAGAGAGGGAGCGGTCGAGTGGGGATGAACGGTTCCGTTCGGGAAGAGTCGGGGAAGGGGAGCGAGAGACGGTAAAAGAGAGCAGATAGGAGGATGAGGTTCAGTCTGCGCTCAGAGAGAAATTGTCAGAAGCGCCGCGGCCGTGTCACTTCTCCGTGGTGAATCGGCTCGTCGTGACCTGTTCTCGTAGACCTTGTCTCTCTCTCTCTCTCTCCCTCTCCTCCCTCTTTCTCCCTCGCTCACCCTCCGTCCAGTCGTTCTAGTGCGTGCCCGCTCGCGTCTTTCTCCCTGCTGCGCTCCGCTCCGTTCCGTTCCGGTCTTCCCCCTCCCTCCGGACGTCTCGGTCTCTCTTCTCCGAACCGAAGACCGTCTGTTAGCCGCCGCCGTGCTCGCACCGCGGAGAGTCCTTTACTTGTCCGTCGTCCTTCGTACGTGTCGCATCGGCCGGTTGACATCGTTCGTCTGCGCGGTGATAGTATTTGGTAGTTAGTGACGACATCCCTGTTGGACAACGGGCCTGCCCGCCTGCCTGCCGGTGCCCGTTTGGATGCAACAGAGATACAGCATCGTTGGTTCGCTCCGGTTGTTCCGCCGACAGCGCTGTTCTTCTATCGAGGCATCCCCGGAGCTGTTCGGCCACGACGCGACGTCCTATTCCGCGTCGGACATCCGAGCTACCCCGTGGACGCGCAGCGGAGGACCAGCGTGCCCGGAGGATGTCCTTGTGACGTTCATCGTTAGTGATAGAGCCTGTTGTCGAGATTTTCTCGCGACTCGGACTCGAATCGATCACGCTTAAGGATCAACGAAGACGTGTGCAGCCCCCGATGGGGGGCTTGTGTTGAGTGCAACGTACCCACGCGTTTGTGAGGATTTTCAGTGATCAGGAGGACCGACCTTGGGGGCGTACCTCATGTTTCGACCAAGACGCTGAGGACACCCAGCCATGGATTATTCAACGAAAGGTACGTCTCCTACCGTTGTACACGATCGTCGTCCTTGTCCGTGGTGATCGAGATGCTCGCGCAGGACGATGCCGTAGCAGAGATCTCGGTGAAATAGGGTGCATCCTTGCGGGCATCACAGGCCCCGCCCGCGATCGATCTTCCCCGACCGTGTTCCGTTAGCGAACTCTGCCGCGGACTTTGTGGGTCAGCTTCGAACAGATTCGGTTTTCTCTCGGTTTAAGCGATCTTCCGCTCTCGCAGCGAGTTTGGGGGATGATTCGGTCCGGTCAATCGATTCTACTGTTTCTTATTTTAACCGTAGACTACTGTCTGAATCTTATGTCAGACGATCCGCAAATGATCCAACTCGGAAATTCGATATCGCAGATAACTGTTTCATCTCGGCGTACCATTTCCTTGTCAGGGATATTTATAAGAATAGTTTTCTCGTCAGCGTGCCATTCAATTTACACTAGACCGTGAATGAAGATGAACAAATTTTATATGTACCAACGTAAAATATTTGGAAAATCGGGAATTTTCTAGTACTACGGGCGAAGTTAATCTCTAAGTCACTCGGACAGCATTTTTATCTTATTTCGATCGTGGAAGAAATCTTCCGGTGGTCCAGAAAATTCTTCCGAAACTACCCCTGGAAAATAGCAATTCGTCTAACGACTGCCGTGCCACATTTCTGTTTACTCTGAAAAAGTTAATTTTCTCGCTGACAGAGTATGCTAATGGCCTGCGGCTTTTGTCGAAGACCTCGCGGTGACTAAACGTAAATAAATTACTTTTTGTTGTAACTGTTAATTACTATAATAATGCGATTTTAATTTAAGTCGTCCAAACAATCTAGCATCCCGTGACCGTAAGATCTTGTTGACATCGTCGACGATTCATCTCGCAGGCGCGTGGTTATCGCCACTCGTCTCCGTCGTTACATTTTCCTAATGGATCACGGTATACGTACGTACATAGATGATCTATCGTCGAGATCGACTCTACCGCGCCTAAACGGTGGAACAGAAGTCGTTTTTATCGCAGATAAGTCGCCGAATATTATCTCGACAGTATCTTGTGCTGCGGGTACAGATCATCGTCACGATCTAGCCACGAGAAACAATGTTGCGCGATGCTCTTTCTCCCTCTCTCTCTCTTTCTCTCGATGCATGGAACTCGAACTTTACATGGGCGAAGCGTTTTTCGGATTGCTCTGTGACTTTATTTGTCACTGGACAGATATCTTCGAGATGATCTATCTCGGAGTCCCGTGACTCATTCGCGTGATATTCGGTACCGCGAGCTGATTTACAATTATTGCTCGGTTTATCTAGGGGGGGGCGGGTATCTGTTGGATGACTGTGTCTTTTCGCGCACGTCAATTCGACGAATCTCGCGTACTTTTTCGGTTCTAGAGCTTCGAAAACCAAATTATTGCCGCCGAACCAGTACGGCGATCATTTCAATTGTTCCCGCTAGAGTTTCATAAATGAAATTTACAATTTTAGCTGTGTCGAAATTGTGTGTTGATCTGCAAAGAAATGTTTCCGATCGTCGTGTACATTCTTCTTCGTACTGTAAAATCTACACTTGGGTCAACGTTTTCTCGCAAAATCGAACTTCACTGAAAATGACGGATCATCGGATTCTGTTCACTCGCTGAAAGCCCTGCGAAGAGCGGAAACATTGTATGTACATAGTCTCTCATCCAGTTTCGTTTCAACGCGATCGTTCCGAGACGATCCTGCTCTCGATCCCGGCGTTCTCGATCAACAGGCTTGTTTTTTTCGGTTTGTTTTTGCGTCGGTTTCGGTGTCGGCTGAAGGAGAGACCGCCGCGCCGTTTCTGTTGGGATCCGTCGAACGCCGAAGGGAAAAAGAGGGGAGGCAGAGAAAAAAAAAGAAAAAAACGGCAAGCCAGCGAATCATAAAAGTATACTCGGTGTGTCTCATTTTCTTAACGAGCCTCGCCATTGTTCCGGGATCGAGCTAACCGCGGCGTTAACGTCAGCCCCATCAGCGGGCCTGGGAAACGTTTCCGCGGCCGATCGCAACAGGAAACGACCGAATTTAGCCGGCTAACGAGTCGAACAGCCAGCGGAAGATCGTTATCTATCGACAGCTCGAGCCCCCTTATCTCGATAGCCGTTCGATTAACGCACGAAAATGTCGATCGGTATCCACACACCACCGCCCCTCTCTCTCTCTCCCTTTCTCTCGGTCCCCAATTTATTCCGCAATGGCATCTCGGTTTATAGTTTATTACTTTTCTATGTCGATGTTACCCAAGACTGGGCCAGAAAACGATCGACATCCGCGCGCCCTTGTCAGCACCGCGCGGTCACAGATCTGTTATTTGAGTGCTTTCAACTTTGATTTTGCAGCTTATCTTTAACAGAATTACTGTTTGCACTTTCTCATCTTCATCTTGACAAGCTTCAGACTCGCGTTGAAAATTTTTAACGGAATCGTCGAACGGAACGGGGATGTCATTCGTCGAATAATTATGGACGCCGCGTCGCGGATTTAATAATCGTGTGTAGTACGTGATTAGGACTCATTTTATTAGACGAATTTCATTAAGCATTTTTCATTTACCAACGGACATACGAACGACATTGGGTCACGAGATGCGTCAGCCATCTTTCGTGGAGGACAAACTGTGCGAATAATAAGAAAAACGAAACGTTAATGGCTGACAGACTTGCAACCCCTTGTCCAGTAAATTATATGCATAGAGTTAAATGATAATCTTACGTTTAAAAGATTAAACAAGGGGGAGGGGGTAGCTTCACCGGCGAATCGGTAAATACCGGATTTTCTACGGTTCCGGGGAACGGGGTTCGACGTAGCGACAGATAAGGATAGGAAGGTCCTTATCAGCGTGGACTTGAAGCTACCATTCGGTGTTCTCTCGACGGGAGATTAGGGGAATCGGGGCTCCGGGGTGACACGTAAGCAGAGGTGTCTCGAGATCTCTCGAGCGAAGGCTCTCTCTTTCCCGGTCGATGGATAGGCTTGGCCGCGAATCACGGCTATCGATGTGTATCATCGAAAAGAGAGAGAGAGAGAGAGAGAGAGAGAGAGAGAGAGAGAGAGAGAGAAATATGTATAGCATAACCGATACCGGCTTCCTGGAAACTGTGGCACTCGGTAGGACTTGGTTCTCGGATTGCGTCACCTGCGATTCGCCGCGTAATCTCGTTATCTCGTAAGCTCTCGTTTCCAGCGCCTCTCCCATCTTTGACGATTTCGGACCGTGCGTCGTCGCCATTGCCTCGCGTCGCGCGTCGGCCGATCGATCGATGATAACGTCGCAGGCGCAGGAGATCGTTCCTCGGCGCGAGATAACCTCGTAGGAAGACACTCGACCGACACCTTACCGCGGCGTTTTTAACCGACGCGACGTGGACTTGTACTCTCCTCTGGGTCCACTGCCTTCCGGAAGAAACCACCACAGTTGTAAAGCTCGCATGATTCTTTCGCGGTGATGTAACGCGGGGCGTGGTAATTCATTAAAACGGAGAACGCCGTTCTTTCATTGAACTGATTAGGCTGGATTTACCGGTGTCTGGAGAACGATAGTTGACCAGGGGATATTGTGGATTGCACATGGTGCGCCATCTTTTATATCGGTATGTGAAGATTAAATAACTATAACATTTATCAACCGATCGACTTGAGTACACATGCTTTTGGAACGTAAATTCAGTACAATTTTAATCTGGACGGTTAACTGGTTTCAACGAGACGGTGCGCCATCTTTTGTGTTGGTATGTAAAGATTGAATAACTATAGCATTTGTCAACCGATCGACTTGAGTGCACATGTCTCTGGAACGTCAATTCAGTACAATTTTAATCTGCAACGAAAATTCCCTGGACGTGTGGTGTCAAAAAATGGCGACATTGATTGGCCACCCAGATCTCCAGATTTTACCCCTCCGGACTTCTTTTTGTGGGGTTATTTTAAAAGCAAAGTGTGCGTAAGCAAGCCTCAGACCATTGACGAGCTCAAGGGAAACGTTCGTGCCGCGATCATCGCTGTACCGCCCGAGATGCTCGAAAAAGTGATGGAAAATGCAGCAAAAAGGGCACCTGATTGATGATGTTGTATCGAAAAACTAGTAAATTGAATAAAAATACCTGATATATGGAAATCGGTTGTTTTTCCTTGAAGTTATTGAATATTTACATACCGACATAAAAGATGGCGCACCCTGTAGATCGTAGAGAGTAGAGATACATACAAGATTCGAAGGAACGAGCCTCCAATTTGAGAATCCTAAGCATCAAGGGTTAGAATTGTAGAACCTCGAGATCCCTCCTCTAGGAGTCTGAAGATCCTAGGGACTTTAAGGATGAAATGGAGCGGGGCTCTGAATTTGTGAATTGGATGAACTCGATTAGCACTGCGAGAACCCCAGGAGAGTTTTCGAATAGAAAATAATTTGACGGCTGTCACCGAGAGAGGCGACAGATTTGCACGAAAGTGGCGGACCGAGGTAAATTGGATTTTCACGGGTCACGGGGGATAGAGCAGTTTCCACGTGTATGGGGTTACGGACCCGTAAAAGCCGAATTAGGGCGTGGCGTGCAGCGTCAACCACTCCCTTTTCTCACCCCACAGACCCGGGCCGTGTCTTTCCCTCTCGGAGCATTCCAATTAGCACAGGGCTCCGTTAACGACCGAACGAAAACGTTTCGGCTCGTCTCTTCCGGCGTTCAAGTCTCTGGACCCCGCAGGATAACCCTTGGCCATTAAATCGTACTCGGTGCGAATCTACTTCTAATCCTGCCGAAGAAGTCCAACTAGAAACACCGCCGTGCACATCAACCAGGCGTCACATTCGAATGATTAACATTGCGGGTACTTCTTTTTAAGAGATATTTATACTTTTGGTATACATGACAGTTTCCTAGCGACGTTACGCGCGGGAGTCTTCTGCAACACCGTCGATTTTCTCGTCTCGCGTTTATTTTATTCAACACGCCGATAGCTCGCGTCTGTAGCTCCCGATCGATCGACATTCGAGTTCAGGGTCGCTCTCTGTTCACGAGAGCGAAAAAGTTAGAGGACTCCTGACGAATAGCAAGGTTCATTGCCCCGTCGAAAAAACGACAGGAGAATCTGCCGTAAGAAGTCACTTTGAAAGTAAACAGACATAGCGTGGTGTCAACAAGTATTTACCTAGAGGTCGTGCGCCACGTCGTCGTAAAAATACATAGCATCGAAGAAGCCTCCAGATAGTAGACAGGCAGAAATCTTCCGTACATGGTGGGAGACCAGTCGTTGGTTGTTTAGATCGCGCCAATTTGTGCGAGCAGTAGTTCTAGTTCTAATTCGATCTTTCTTGACGTCGACTCTCTTGTTGGACCTGATCACGAAAAATTAGCAATTTCATCTTAGAAAATTCGAATTTCAGATAGTCTCCAACCCGAAATCGCCACGACTCGTTTTTCCGATCAATTATATTCGATTTTGAAACATCGGGAAACAATCGACAGTCGAATGAGAGGAGACCCAACGTGTGTTCCGAGCTCGCGATATAAGTATATGTATAAGTGTGCGCGTCCGATCCATAACTCGGGGCTGTAAGTATAACAACCGCGTTTCTAAGGTACATGCGGAAACACACGGTTGGGCCACGTATACTTGCAGATTGTTTCCCGTGACATTCTTACACGCGGACGATGCGGCTCCCCGGCCAATCGTAAAACCGGAGAAGAACTCGTTGACACGTACATGTATAGCCAGCATTGGCGGCGCGGCGCGGCGAGGGGGGCCGGTCGATCATCCACAGGATTTATTAAATTCATGAGGGCAATTTCTCAGGGCTTTAGATGTTGTTATAGTTAACTGCGCTTCGAACCGCGGGCGATTATTGTCGCTCGACCGCGAAGACACTTGCCTTTACCCCCTTTCCTTGGGTTAGTTACTTAATTCCGCGGCAAATCTTGACGTCGATAACGCTCGTGATTAAACCCCGCGATTGATCCGCCTCGTTGAATAATTGATTAACCCTTTGCGGTCCGAACCGCTTTCTCACTTTTATTTTAGAACTTGCTAGCTGCTACAACATCGTATTAGTTTCATTATAGTCATAGCCTGCGTACAGTGGTTGAGAAATACTGCAATTGTTGTATACATAACTATGAGATTGTATAAAATAATTGTTGATGGAATTTACGGTAAATCTCTGTTGCATACTGTACCATATACTGTACCAGTTATGTAAACATGAAATCGGAACTTTTGTATAGAGAGATTACACGTTTATCGTATGACAATGATACAAAATATTTTATTCTAATAAATAATAAAAAACTGTTCCTCAACAATGCTTGCAAATCGCTGTCTTCAAACTTTTTCGGTGGTCTTCCACGTTCTTCGTTTGTCACATCATAATCGCCATTTTCGAATTTTTTAAACCACTCGTAGCACTGTGATTTACCAAGAGATTTACGAAGAAACAGAAAATCAATGCTGTCCGCAAATCGTAGTTTCCAGGCACAAAATTCGACATGTTGAACGCTATTACAAACTATGCTGTTGTATGAAACTTGTATGGTTGCGAGTTGAAAGTCTTTAACCGATGTCAAAACAAGAAAATGGCGTCGATGACGCGGTTTTACGGTAACTACAGGGTGGCGCAAAATGATGTGTCTGGTTTGAATTGTTTATAGCATTTTTAATTTTAGAGTGAAATAAATAAATATTGGAAAAAAATATAGTGTGCAGAAGAGGAATTTTATTGAACCAGACGTGCGAAAGATTACATCTCGCAAATGGCTGCCATTTTCTGCTTGACACATTCGTGCTCTTCCTAACACATTCTCCACGACTTTTCGCAAAACTTCAGGTGTTTTTGCACGGATTTCATTGCGAATATTGGTTTTCGGTTGGGGAATGGTCGCTGGTTTATTGACGCACACTCGCTCTTTCAAATACGCCCAAAGAAAACAGTCACTATTGCGCGAAATAGTTGGTTTTCAAAATAAAATTCGATGATTTTTGTTCGTTGCTCGGTCGTGTAAACTTTCCATATTAAATTCCAGAAGCCTTGTTTACAAAATTCTGAAAAACCAAATTGAAAAAATTCCGGCAAATTCCGATTTCGTGTTTACAGACCTGGTATACTGTAAAAATTTTTCATTTCTTCTCGCTAGCATCCTACGTGACATCCAGTTGTATTTTAGTAAAAAACATGTTCGTTTGTGACGATTTAATTGCGAAAATTTTATGCGCGTATCCGTGACACTTTTCCGGTCGATACGATACGCAACACGATACACTTCGAGTATGCGTACCCGAGTAATGCACGATGGAGTAGAACCTCCGTTATTCGAACCGATCCGCGATCGGTAGAACTTCGGTATTCAGTATTCGCGTAATGGAGCAATCGTTTGATTACGGTGCTCGGTGAAATTTTGCTGTTGTACGCGGATCAAACGTAAACAATCACCGGAGCTGTCAGACCTGTTAAATCACAGGCTCCCTCCCTCGCAAACTAATTCGCCAACTAAACATACATTTATTCCCCCCGCTAAAGGTTCCATTAAACGAGAACGTCAATTAAACGGAATTAAGTCTTCCAGTTATTCTGTTCCGCCCATTCGAATTCTCTGTAATCGCGGAAAATCCGCAATCTAGTAATTACTCGACTGCGGATTTCATGCATTTATAGCACACGCAACCGGTTGAGGCTCCGAGCTCACAGTGGGCTGCGAATTTTACGCATTTTAAGCGTAAGATCGTCTTCGAAATTTCGTTCAGGCAGTCCAGTCGGATTAAGGTTTAAAAACGCTTCTACTGGCACGTGCACTGGGGAGAACCTGCTTTAGGATGAGTCTGCTAAAAATTTGCTCCAGTTCGAACTCGATCAAAATCTCTATTCGATGAGATTTTTGAAAAAACTTTTGGCTCAGTCGTGCACTCGTCAAAGATTTCCTCTTACGCGAGTCCGACAAAAATCAGCTCTTCGATGATCCTTGTATGTGTGTACCGGCATCGTTGTCAGTGTTCCGCCGCTGTCGAACCGTGGAGAAACCGGCCGCGGAAAAATTAGAATGTCGCAATTACAAATTCGTTCTGGTTTCACTGTCGGCCTGAGAAAAAGAGCTTTTCCGCGGCTTCGATCCTCGTGTGGCCGCCTTTCATTTTCCATACCGTTTATTGCCCGATCCGGGCGCATGGTTCCCAAGAGAATCCCGTAAACGTGGGAAACACCGTTCCCATTTATCACCCGACGCGTAAATACGAAAGCAGCGTTACGCATGCGACTACCATTTTCATAAATTCGCGGCAAATCGCTGCCGGGACGATCAAACGGAGGCTCTCTGATTCGATTATCCTATGCGATCCATTCTCGATAGCGCAGAGAGGGTAGAGAAAGAGAGATTTTATAATTGCTAGGATTTATAGGATCTTATAATATTTCCAGAATTCGAAGGATCTTATAATTCCTTAACTGCTATAAAATCTGCTATCATAATTTCGATATTTTTTTCGAAAGATCGTTGTGAATTTTCTCGAAGGATTTGCGGCTTCTAGAAGCATCTGATGTGATGTCTAGAAGGATCGCGACTTCTTCGATTTCAAGGACCCCGCGCTGTTTCTAAAGACCCTAACAGTTTACAGATCGGCTCGTTCCAGAGAGGCGTAAATTCTCGGCGCGCGATATATATATATATCTGTTTTCGGGAGTCGGTTTGCCCGACAAGGACGTTCGGACGTCTTTTTCATTTTCCTCGAGCCGCGAGCTGTTTGCTCCCGAGCTAGAGGTCGGCTCTCGTGTTTACACACTGGCAGATCATCACTTTTCAGAGAAAGCCCGCCGAGCGTGATCCCAACGAGATAACGGCGTGTTTCGAAATTCGTTCGACGACGCCGCATCGTCATCGAGAACTTCCAGGAATGTCGTTCGGTACTATCGATCCGTGTAAACCGCAGGCCTAATTTTTCAATTATTCAGATTCGTTCGTGCATTAGTAATTTCTGTTCTAAATATGCGCGAAACCTGCAGCTGTCTTCTGTTGGACTCGTTGCGCGGAAGGGGCCGAAATGTTGTTAGACCGACATGATGAAGCAGTATCATCACACTTATAATACACGTCAGATACCGAAGATGATATCAGCGTTGAAGATCGCGGAATCGAAACCTCAATAGAACAGATCCCGATGTGGTTGAAGTATAACGGCTTGAATGGCAACAGATGATAATCTCCATCGCGACTGAGCTAAATCTTCCATTGACTTGTTTAATGTTGCCGCTCACCGGCGAACTTCGTACTGCTGAAATTAGAATCTAATCACGGTGCGTGATACTGTCTAATTATTCTGATATGTCGCGGTGATACCGGGCTGCGGAGAGACATTGATTCCTCGTCATCGTTCTCTCTCTCCTAATATGTATACATAGACTATTTGCTTAATTGTCTTCGTGAATACATTAGACGGCGAATCTGTATGCAAAGTGAGCATTCGCTGCGCCGATTGCGAGAATCTTAAACGGCGATTGTACTTCTTTTAATGACCCTTCTAATCGAGTACTCTTTTTTATTTCTACAAAAACCGGAATAAATACGTTATCGCGGTTATTATAAGGTGAGGATACCACAAGTACCCATCGATCGAAATTTCCGCGTTTGCCTACCAGTCCGTCATGGCGGACCGGAAGTGGACACTGAAACGAGAAGAGAAGAGTAAGCGAGAGAGAGAGAGAGAGAGAGCGAGAAAGGGGGCGAAACGAAAAAGAAAAGAGCATGTGTCACCGGTGGCAGGGTGGCCACAGGGTGTCACGGGTGGGTAGGTCCAAGGTTGTCAGGGCTACGACTCTCGAAACACACTAACCGACCGCCATCTTTGCTTCTCCTGCGTGCTGCGTGGGTGTATCCGAGCGTGGAGAGAGCGGGGATGAAGGGTGACGGGGTGAGAGCGGAGAGAGAAATAGAAGAGAGGGAGAGTCGGGTCGAGACGAGCGAAGAGACGGAGAAAGAGGGACGCGGAGCTCTGGTCGAACTCCGAGAGAAAGAGGAAGAGCGAGAGAGAGAGAGAGAGAGAGAGAGAGAGAGAGAGAGAGAGAGAGGGAGAGAAATATGTAGTGAGCGTTCGAGATATATGGAGAATGGTGGGGGTACGACAGAGAATGGGGGAGAGAGATGAAAAAAGGGGGACCCCGACGAGGGGAAAGGTGAAAATGCGACGACGAGACAAAGGGGATGACGAGGGTGGAATTGATCTGGCCGGTTACGTGGGTTGGTTCTATGAATTCTCGGACTAAAAGTAGACACGGGATGATCGTGAACAATGAAGATAGGGGATGTTGTCTTTCGCCAATCGTTCCTTGGCGAATCCTCTCCGAGGTGCAAATTTATATAATTTATTCGCTTTCTGTTTCGAGAAATCGCAAATCACCTTGGATTAGTAGAATGGACCAACAGTGGTGCGAATTTCAGCAGCGGTACGAAAGCTAGCGAAAGAAAAGTAGATTAGAAAATTCGAAAAAAAATATATAAATGCAGGAAACGGTAGATATCGACCAAGGGTGCCAACAGGGAGAGAAAGAGTGAAAAAAGGCGAAGATAGAGAGGGGCAGAGTCGTCGAGGAGCCGGCATGGCAGCAGGGGGGATTGGGGAGGGCCAGGGGAGATAAAGAGGATCGTAGAAAGAGACGGCGAAACTGGTGGGGAGGAGGGGGAGGAGGGAGCGGAGGGAGGGAACGTTGCTCGCGAGAGGGGGCGGCTTGGCGAGGAGCGGAGGAGAGGGAAACGAGATAAAAGCTCGGACAGATGAGAGCCGGCCAATGGCGAGGATCTCCCCCACCATTGGTTCAGCGCAGCATCACTATGATTCGTAGGTGGCTCGGAGTCGGCGGAAGTGCGCATGTACGCCCTCGATCAAACCGACTGACACTGCTCCCTTTTCCACGGCCCTCTGCGACACCGGCCTCTCCCTGGGGGTGCATTGCGGATATAGGGCGTGGCGGCTGAGCCCTTCGAGCCCCGGCAACCCTAACCGTGCTTGCCCGAAAAATGGGCACCGAAAAGATATTACCTCGGCGAACGGAAGCAGAACGAACCGCGCGCTTCTTTCTCTCGCGTTTTTACCAACAATTTAGACCAGGCCTGGCCAACCCAAATGGTTTAACGGGCCGCTTTGATAAACACGCTTTTAAAAAATTTAATTGTTGAAACTTCATTGTTATGTGCACTACGATTCAATATAATTAACTCTCGAGTCTTAATTAATGAGACGTTTGTTTATCCTTTCTTTCACTTAATTTTTGTAAACCTATATTTATGTTCGATGTTGCACATCTTTTGTTAGCCGGTTTTCTAAATTGGCATCGGTTGATAAAGCACGCGATGAAGTCTTTCTAAATTTTATCTTCGAAAAAAATGTTTCACAAACATATGTTGATCCAAAAGCACTTACAACTCGTTGTGAAAATTATCTTAAGTTGGAATATCTCTCGGATGTAATATAAGTATTATAAAAATTAATTTTTGATGTGGACGCAAAAATTTGTTTAATTTCATTGTTGCACTGTAACTCAATTATAAAGAACTGGAGTTCGTAGTCGCACTTGCGCATTATAACAATGACACTCCATTTATTTAATATTTTCTGTATACATGCAACGAGAAACAAAAGTTTCAATGGAAATATAAAATCGACCGACGGGCCGCGTGTTGGCCAGGACTGATTTATAGACAATACTGAACGACTAAACGATCAATTATCTTAGCTACAATTTATATTTCACTTAAAATTTTCTTGATTTTACCAATCCAACCGTTTCGAAAGATTCTCTGTACCAGTTGTCCGGATTATTTAAATATATGAATCGAAGGTGGAGCCAGTTGAAAGAGGTAACATTAAAAAATCGCAACTGACGATTACAGCGATTACGACGATTACAACAGTTCCGTAGTAGCTCGCACCGCCGCCATCACCGTGGCCATCAACCGCGATCTAAGCTGAATCAACACAGTCAATGGACAATCATCATTATACGTCATTATCTAGGAGAATAATAAATTCGAGTTTGTTCCGTGCACCGAGAGACACCGAACAACACGCGGCTGAGGTTGAAACAACGAAACCGATTTTTCCAGATCGATCCGTCGCGCGTCGCGTCGTTTTCTCTGCCGAGGCCGACCGGTCGAAAGTGCAATTTACGGGACGTTCGCCGCGAGCGAAGGAAAAATAGAAATCGTAGTTTTCGTGGTTCACAGAGCCCCGTAACGATTGTCCGTCCCCCTAGCGATCGGCGATCGTTAGAAATGGAAAGCACCTGGATTTCCACCTGCCACGACAGAGGAATCTGTTCCGAATTTCACCGGTCGTCTTTCGAAGCTCTTGCCTGCCTCCTCGCTCCCCGTATCCTCGATTTCATACTTCACATGATGCTCGCAACGATCCCCGTGACGTACCTGTCCGATCCACGGGACGCCCGCGCCCGTCCGCCCGATCCAGATAACGAAATTTTCGAAGTGGAATCTCTCGAACCGCTGATAAGCCTTCGCGAGCGAGCGCGGAGATAACCGATTTTTGCGGCTGAATCTGCAGCGAGAGATAAACCGGCTGTGTTTGCCGCGTTACGAAATTACCGTCGCCACGAGTCGGAACTTGGGAGATCGATTGATCTTTCCCGGGAAATTGGTGAAATCGATTTCCCAGAAAACTCTACGGAAGTTTCCGAATCGAGATACGCGCGCGATTTCGGTAAAGTTGGACGAGCTAACAAGTTTGTCAAAACCGCAGAGCAAAATGGCTGATCCAAGATTCCCCGGGTGAATGGCGAAACGAGGAACGCCGCGCAGCGCCTTGGGGGAAAAAAGGGGGCGATGATAAATTGCTCGTGTCGAATTAATATCCCACGCTTTACGCGCAATCGTGCGAGCTAAACGCGGACGCAAACCGCAAGCAAAGTGACCGCTCGCAAAACCCGTTTGGTCCGCGTGATTTACGCGCATGAATAAAGTCACCTGCCGGGCAGGTACGTTTGTCACAGAAGCCACGCAGGGAACAGGTTCATTCGAGACCGCTTGTTCGCACCTGTTCCTCGTAATTCCGGTAACTTACCGACTACTTGACCGAGCAGGGAGACACGTGGAACGGGACGAGGTTGCCGAATGATCCTGGTCGCCCTTCGGTGATCCTGTGAAACCGGTACAGAAAATCATTGTTCGTCTTGAGCGCTTCTCGTTGCGACGCGATCCACACACGCAATCGATGCACAGATCGGCTTGGATAATTTTAATTTTCCATAAAGATCCTTCGCATGGACTTTCGATCGAAGCGGCCCCGATTTCCGCCATCGAGGGTTGGCGCGATGAGAGAGCGGGGGGGGGGGCTGACCACTTCGCCATGAATCCCACGCGCATAACAATTGTTGACAAAGCCGTTATCGATCGCTGTCCGGTTGTTGTCGGCTGCGCCGCCCGATGATCGCCGTGTTATCGCAGTTAATCGCGATTTTCTTTTTCCCTGGCCGTTTTATTTTCGTTCCGGTATCGTTCTCGGAAGTGGACAGACTCCAGTCCTCGCCTCCGGGATCCTTGGGCACCGTTTCCATAGCGCTTTCTTTATAAATAGGAACGAACTGTGGTCAGGACATTGTCGTACGAGGCCGCTGATAAGTGTCATTGTCCTAGCCCCGAAGCGGCGCGGCGCGGCGGCGTTCCTTTTGCGGTCTCGTCTATCAGCTTCCGGAATACGGGCTGATCGCCGCGACACGATCGCGCCTCGACGGGACACGCCGTTTAAACTAAAAAATTTACAAACAATGCGCCATTATTGTCGGGGCGATGGAAAACCGACGACATTCCCGTCGTTGTCGCGACGACATAGCCGTTCATATTCACGTTTCCAGTGGTCTAATTCCCTGGAATTCATTGTCCCCGTAGAGCACCGTCGAATCTACTTAAATGTTTATCCAGTGTCGTTGCGTTGCGATTTAGGGCGAGGCGATTAGAATGTATCAGGTCAGTCGGAAGTTCCGTCGTTAACTATGACGTCTAAAGTAAGGTTAGCGTTTCAGTGTTTGAACATCTTTCAATAAAATTCAGTACATAACAATATACGCTCGCATCAATAGCATCGTTTTTTTTTCTACATTGAGGATGTCGGAATTTGAGCCGAATAAGCGTCATTTGCGCGAAGTGTTAATCGTTTGTTTCAATTGGAAGAAAAATGCAGCTGAAGCTCATCGAATGATTGTAGACGTTTATGGCGATAATGCTGTTTCCGATAAAACATGTAGAGAGCGGTTTCGACGCTTTAAAAATGGTGATTTTACTGTGGAGGGCAAAGAGCGTTTTCTGGACGGCCACGAGTATTCGAAGACGAAGAATTGCAGGCAGTGGTGGATGAAGATCCATGTCAAACGCAGAAACAAATTGCAGAAGCGTTAAACTGTGCTCAATCTGTCGTTTCCGATCGTTTAAAAGCCTTGGGGAAGGTCTACAAGGGAGGAAAGTGGTCCCATATGAACTCAAGCCAAGAGACATTGAAAGGCGGAAAACCATCTGCGAAATTTTGCTTACTAGGCAACAAAGAAAGGAGTTTCTCCATCGTCTCATCACTGGGGATGAAAAATGGATTTATTTTGAGAATCCTAAACGTCGAAAAACTATTTGTGATCCCGGCCAACCCTCGACATCGACGTCAAAGCGGAATATCCGCGGAAAGAAGGCTTTACTTTGTATTTGGTGGGATCAGAAAGGTGTGGTGTACTATGAGCTGTTAAAATCTGGTCAAACAGTCACAGCGGATCTCTACCGTCAACAAATTATCCGTTTGAGCCGAGCATCGCACAAAAAACGACCACAATATGAAACGAGACTCACGTCACGAAAGTTGTCAAAGAAACGTTAGAAGCCCTTCGCCGGGAAGAGCTACCACTTGTTTTGGTCGATGGCACACGCACTTGCTGAGGACCGATTTAATTCTTACGAAGATGTCGAAAAATGAATCTCTGACTGGATAAACTCGAAAGATGACTCATTCTTTCGTCGCGGAATTCGCTTGCTGCCCGAAAGATGGGGAAAAGTCATCGCTAACGATGGACAATATTTTGATCAATGTACTTTCTCATTTTGTTGCTTGAATGAAGCTCTACTTTTTGTCAAGAAACGGACGGAACTTTCCGATTGACCTAATACATTACAGCTTCCGAAGTTGTTGTTAGACAAATTAAACGAGTTAGAGGAGATCCAGAGAGCTGGTTAACGACATTAATAGAGATTATTGTCAACGGACATGGCTATCAGTTGAACCGTTGTGTTTTCGATCTGGAAGTCATGATTTTCCATCGGCATTTCCTAAATTATTATTGTTGTTCGTTGATAATGTCGCTCTCGATTCCAGTGCTAATCTTTTCCTATTTTGTTTCAGTTACTGTCAAGAGTAGCCCCGACCAGGGACGCGACAACGAAGCCCAAGTTGACGCAGCATCGCCACTCTCAAGTGTAAGTCGCCATTTTGTAAGCCTAATTATAATAAATATGTAGGTCACAAGAACCAGGGTAAATTTCTATCGAGACCCCGTTACGACGCCTAGTCTGAAATCATTCGATCATATCTCGAACCGGGGAGCAGAAAATCTAAGATACCCCCGGACGATTAGGTACCGTAACATTTCAAGTCGCGTATCCTTCCTTGTAGAACTTGATCCGAAAAACTGTAGGAACTGTGGGGAGCTCCAAGGATCAATAGTTTGAACACTGATAAGCCGATAGGAGTAGCGTGCCTCGGAGTCGTTGAACTCGTCTTTGAACTTGGATCGGATCGATATCTTTAAAAAAAGCCTCTATGCACAATAGAAAGACTCCAGTAACCTCGATTCGCGTAAAATCCATTCCACGGCCTCCCTCAAGATTCTCTTACACCCCGCCATCTTGTTTCCCGGAGTTGCAACGCGCTTTTCAAAACACGGCCATTCTTATCCGGCGCGAGTTATTAATTCTCATCGGGAAAGCATTTTTGTTAATCTTTCTCGCCTATTTTTCACTCGCACTCTCGAGAAACCCTGTACGAAAATGGGACTTGAAATCGCTGTTGCCTATCGCGGTTGCCAGCTAGCAACGAAAAATTTCTTGATCTGCGAAGATGCCATTGTCTAACCAGACTCCGATCGTTGCAGGTGGAGTTACCGGAAAGCGCTCACCCCTGTCCCGCGTGCCCCACGGTGCTGCCTAGCTGCCGAGAGCTGACGCACCACCTGCGCGACCACAACTCTCCGCGCAGCACTGACTGCAGCGTCGAGGACGATTTCAGTTGCGGCGTTTGCAACAAGGTGCTGAGCTCCGCGAGCTCTTTGGACAGACACGTGCTGGTGCACTCCGGGGAACGACCGTTCAAATGCAAGTTCTGCGAGATGGCGTTCACGACGAACGGAAACATGAACAGACACCTGCGAACGGCGCACCGTTCAACCTCTTCGCTCAGTTGCACGGACTCGGAAGTTAGTTGCGACTCCGAGAAGCTGTCGAAGAGGAACATCGAGGAGTACAACAACAACGAGATCGCGAAAAGGAAATCGCCGGACCTGATCGAGCAAGACCAGGACAAGAGTCCCAGTCTGAAGCGAAAGTGCACGGAATATCTGCGCGACATCGAAAACCAGAAGAGACACAAGATCCTGCTGAACAACTCGCGGCCCGAGGTCAAGGCCAGACCCGACGACAGCCAGAAAGTGTACAATTGCCCCGTGTGCGGGAGGAAGAACTTGGGGACCAGCCGGCTGCTGGAGAGTCACATGGAGCGTTGCCACCCGGACTTCCCGCCGAACTGCGACCCCTGCGACCTGTCCTTCGGTAACTGCCGGGTGATGAACCTGCATCAGTACGTGCTCCAGTACGAGGACCAACCGACCGGGAACAACAGCACGAGGAACCTGCGCAACTCCGTGGTCGGCTTCAACGACCTGACCTTCGTCGACTTCTCCTCGGAGAAATTCCCGACGATCGCTCGGGCGGTCTGCGAGCAATCGGTTCATCGGCCTGCCTCGGGAGAGGTCGCCAAGTTCCAGTGCTCCAAATGTCTGAGGGCGTTCCCCTGTAGATTAGCGTTGGACGCTCACGAAACCGATTGCGGCACGGTGAACGCTCCGACCAGGGTGATGAACGACAACCAGTCGAGGAGAGACGATTTCTTCGCCGGCCTGAACCTGCAGAACAAGGCTGCCATGACCGAGGCGAAAGAGGGCAAGGACCTGGCCGATATTCAGAGCATCATCTCCGTCACCTCCGGTCCCATCCTGCAGAACTTCCCCAGGTCGGACGCCAGCACTCCCGAGAACAACATCAAGTTCAACCTGAATATTAGCTCTTCGGGCTCATCCGGCACCTTCTCCACCGAGTCGCACGAAGAGGAGACGCAGGACGCGTTTTCGACCGAGTTCAGGAAGATGAAGCTGAAGGGCGAATTCCCCTGTAGACTGTGCACCGCGATCTTCCCGAACCTGAGAGCGCTGAAGGGCCACAACAGGGCGCACATGGGAGTCGCACCTGGCCACCCGTACCCTTGCAATATGTGTTCCTACACGAGCACGGACAAAGCCACCTTGGTGAGACACCTGAGGTCCCACAACGGCGACAGGCCTTACGAGTGCTCGTTGTGTAACTACGCGTTCACGACGAAGGCGAATTGCGAGCGGCACGTGAGGAACAGGCACGGGAAGCTCACCAGAGAGGACATCAAGAGCGTTCTGATCTACCATCCGAACGAGGACTCGACAACCGACAACGCGGAGAGAAGCTCGCCCAGAGTGATGAAAGATGACCCGAGGAAATCTTTGATGTACCCTAACGAGCGGGACGAGCTGCACCTTCAGACGCAGATGCGCTATCCGTCGGTACCGATGGAGGGCCGCAGCGAGATCAGGATCATCGAGGAGGCGAAGCTGCATAATTCGTTGTCCCTGCGCAACAGTCGCTACGAGAATGCCGAGGCGTTCCCGATGTCGAGCCACCAGCCGATGGAGTTAACGAAGAACGCGGACGATGGAAAGTCCGTGGACGCGCAGCAGGACTACGCGAAGCAGGACTACGCGAAGCAGGACTACGCGAAGCAGGACTACGCGAAGCTCGAGGAGGACCAGGAGTCGAGGTCCTCGGCAGGCAGCGTGTCTCTAGTCAGTGATACCAAATCCGAATCGCACCAAAGAATTCAAGCTAGTCCGATGAACCTGAAGAAGGCTCTGACGGTATCGGAGACTGTCGGCGAGGACGGTCCTCTGGATCTATCCATGGATGTTCTAGATCTCAGTAAGAAGACGAAGGGAAACGAGGATGGCAGTTGCTCGGCCTCGCAAGATGGCTACGGGAAGAGCCAGAAGGAGATGTACGATGCTGTGAAAAGTCGACTATTGATCACCCAGGCCCTGATAAAGGCTGGCCAGGGGAACCCGCCGCCTTGTTCCCTGGATACGCTTTACGCGAATGCTCAACTGATTTACGGAAACTTCGGAGCGTTCCCCGGAACTGTAGGAGCGACGGGAATATTGCCACCGTACTTGTTCAACCCGCACGTGTTCGGTCAGGACTACACCGTGAAAGAGACGCTGCAGAAGGAGTTGGTCAGGGGCCTGCAGCTGACCAGCGGCGGTACGCTGGTGGAGCCCCCGATCGGGACCACCGGGTACAACGCCTACCCTCAAGCGAGAGACATGAATCCGCAAACGGCGAGCGAACAGAACGAGTACGCGAAGCTGATCACATCGAAGCTGACGGGCAAGGCGCTAGCTAATCGAGATAAACCCGAGAACCACATACCTTCGTCGAACTCTGTGAAAATGGTGATAAAAAACGGCGTGCTGATGCCCAAGCAGAAGCAGAGACGGTACAGAACTGAGAGACCTTTCACTTGCGGACATTGCTCCGCGAAATTCACCTTGCGGAGCAACATGGAGAGACACATTAAACAGCAGCATCCTCAGTTCTGGAGCCAAAGACCCAGAGGAGGACACTCGACCAGGGGAAGACCTCCTTCGAGCCATCTGACTTTGTTGCAGAGTTTAGAGCAAACGGCGGCCCAGCTGACCCAGTCGTATTCTACCATCCTGCCCAAGGCGGATCAATCGAGCGGAGAGTACCCCGCGAAGCACCCCATATCGGATCAGGTGAAGTATGCGATCCTGGCGCAGCAGCTCAAGGCGAACAAGCTCGAGGACAACGAACATTCCGAGGAGGAGCTGGTGATCGACGAGGGTCCGCAGGAAAAGGAGCAGGAATCTCAGAAGGAGAAGTGCACCAGTTTGTTGAGGGGCCAGTTGGAAGGATCGGAGGTCGCAAAAGAGATAAAGGAAGATGCCGAGAAATACGTTAAAGAGGACCTGACCACAACCAATACCACCGAGTCCACGAACAGCAACAACGAGAACGAGAAGGAGGACGAGGAGAATACGGACGCGGCGGAACCGTCGACGGAGACGAACGAGTCGTGCGATAAGAAAACGATCAAGTCTGAGCAGGAGGAAGAGAGGTCGGAGAAGGCCGAAGACGGCGCGACTGACTTGGCTAGCGTGTCGGAATTGTTGGACAATGCCTCGCAGCAGTACCAGCAGTTCCAACCTCAGTATCTGAGCGACGAGGAAGGACTGGTCGCATCGAACAGCGACTGCAACAACTCCGGCAGCGACGAGAAGTCGGACTCCGTGAACTCATTGAACTCCGAGAGTCCCACGTCCAAGAAGAAGAAGAAGAAAATGAAGAAGAAGTCCGCGTACTCGATGGCTCCGAACCGAGTGATCTGTCCGTACTGCGAGAGGCCGTTCCCCTGGACATCGTCTCTGAGAAGACATATTCTGACGCACACCGGACAGAAACCGTACCAGTGCATGCACTGTTCGCTGCTCTTCACCACAAAGTCGAACTGCGACCGCCATCTGCTGAGAAAGCACAAGGCGAACCCGAACAAGATCCGCAGGGTCCGAAACTCCTCGTCGCCGGACAGCCAAGCGGCGATCGGCAACAGCAACAACTCCTTCTCGATGAGGAACGTGCCCGAACGGCCGTACAAGTGCAATCAATGCCCCAGCTCGACCTTCTCCACATTGGGCAACCTGAAGAAGCATCGCTCGACGAAGCACGCGCGAAAGGTCAAGTCCAGGTCCGACACCCCATCCAGCGAACCTCAGAACAGTCCTCAAGAATGCTCGAAACAGAACGAACAGACCGATTACGACAGCCAGTCGTCCAGCGTCTCCGAAGGCATGGAGACCGCTTCGGTGTCGGGACTACCAAAGACGAACCTGAACACCTTGCCGTCCACCAATGACGCGCCCAGGTCCAGAAGACCTTCTCCGAGGTCATCGCCGGGACCAAGCGACGTCCCGTTCAAGTGCCACCTGTGCGACTGCGGATTCTCCGACAGGCAGGACTGTCTGGAGCACATCAAAGTAAATCACAAAAGGTCTTACGAGATGCTGGTGGCTAAGGGAGCCCTGGACATGGATATCGACACCGTGGAGGACCAGCAACAGCCGCCTCCTTCTCAGCATCACAGCGACGGCGAGGAGAAGAGAGGTCGATTCCCTGACTACAGCAACAGAAAGGTAAGGAACCGTTGTTGATCGAACTTTGGCGGAATGGTGGAACTTTGTTTAGCCGAACACGGTGAGGGATGGATCGTTCGGATCGTCCGGACCTCGTTTCAATAAACAAATAGTTTAAACCAGCTACATGCCCTAACCGAGGTGCGGACAAACAAAGGTCTACCGTCTCCTCGTATGCTGCGATCAGTGTCTAAGCAACTTGTTCTGTAATAGATGTGTGATTGACGAAGAATCCCGGCGTAAACTAAACGAGTTGGCTCTTCCAACATTTCCAGGTGGTCTGCGCTTTCTGTATGAGGCGCTTCTGGTCTGCGGAGGACCTCCGTCGACACATGAGGACGCACACCGGCGAGAGACCGTTCTCCTGCGACATCTGCTGCAGGAGATTCACGCTGAAGCACAGCATGCTGCGGCACAGGAAGAAGCACGAGTCGGTGGACTCGACGATGTACGTGGGCACCAGCGGGGACGAAGAGAACGCGCCGACGCAACCGCCTACCATCGCGCCGAGGAGTCAACAGCAACAATCGCCGGTTCTGGTAGCTACTAGCTCTGGAAACCCTAGGATACAGGATAGAATATCGTTGCCAAACATGGCACCGGTTGTCACGGGGGATGCCGCGCCAAGCGGGCTCGCGCGTTTCCATACCTACGAGAAGCTGACGACTTTGACGGGTAAGCTGGCTAGTATTCCGCAAAACGCGAATCCCGAAGCCAGCGAGAACACCGACAATGACCTAATCTCGAATCTATTGGGGATTAGGGATAAGACCATTATAGACAGAGTGCTCCAATCGACCGCCGACGACGCAGCCAAACTTCTCGGGGTGCAACACGAGTGAAAAACTGCTGTCGCTGTTCAACAACATTTCACGATCGTGCCTTAGATAATTACCTCCTCGGAGATTGGTCGACCGCATCGCTGGGTTGATCTTCAACCGAAAACACTGTAGTGTTCTTATTAGTTATACAATAAATAGATGGAAGTTCGATCGCGTGGTACCTCGATGTAACTTGCCGATACAGTTTTCAATTCGCTGACAGCTTTGCCGATTATAAAGTACCGTCACCGTCCGGTTACCAGCTAACCAGCGATACTCGTGATCTCGGCGAATTACGAAATGCGTGCGGCTCGACCGAGTGCGCCTGACCAGTCGGATGGTTTCTTGGCGAATTCCGTTCGCATTCCTTACTCCGAGTACATACCACGTTACGAGACAGCGACGATACCTCTTCTCCTGTTAGTCGCACAGTTTTCTGTCACATGATATTTCAGCGGTGATGGGATTCAAATTTAGAGATGAGCTCTTGGACACTACAGTTGAACAAAAAAAATACTTTCTCTCTCTCTCTTTTCTTATATAATATATCCTAAAGTTTCTTTATTTAAAAATTTAATAAAAATATTCGTTGCGCATTGCAGATACAATGCTCGTAGTAATTGTTATATCGATAGTATTATTGTTACTAAATCTATAATGATATTGGACATGGAATGGCGTCGAGCTTATTTCAGGTAGAGCACGTTAAAAGCTTGTTAACGCTCTGAGTGCCGCATCTTCCGAAAATAGGAGACTTAAGAGAAATAGGAATTACTTGTCCATGCGTTCAGGTTGAAGAGTTGCGGCTCAAAGCGTTAACAAGCGTCCAGTTGCGAAAATGTGCTAGCAAGAGGAAGCCATGGGTTGTTGTCATGCTTTTCGAGTTTCTCTGGAATGGGACTTGCTTTTTTCAAGTTTATCACGCGAGATCGTACCGCTATGATCTTCGCGTGCCATCGTTCCAAAAGTGAGAGCAGCACCCGTGCCTCTTCCCCTTGTAAGTACTATTAGGGTTCGAATCCCACCACTGATTTTGCGTCTCGTGGCAAACGTATCATTTGCTAATAAAGAAAAAAGAAAAAACAAAAAATCTTCTAATTCAGGCCTGCTGATGTCTCGTGTCTTCGTTCCCCACGGTTCTACAGAAGGTTATCGACAGCTAAATCTGATTTAGGGTTATATAAAAATTCTATACCCCTTCCACTACTGAATGTGTCTCGATTCGACACCAGCGACGACTCTCTGCACGATGGGATGGGTAACGTTCCCTTCTCTCGTGCAGAGAGTCGCGAAAGGGGAATTTGATGGTGGAGGGGGAGCCTAAAGATCACGCTGACAACTCTGGCTACATCGGTGGGGCAACGAAAACTTTTTTCCCTCGATCCGAGTCTATTCCTTCGATCTGTGAAAATTTACGATAGTTTTGGTTCGTACAAGTAGAGGATTGGCAATGAACGGCAGAAAGATCTAATCGGGTTTCACGCAATCGAAACAGGAGGAAACGATCGATTTCGGAATCACGGTACCACCGCTCGTATCATAGTGTAACTGGCCAACGATCGTAGGATCTCAATGGCATTCCTCCATCGATAATGTGCCTACATATCGTAATCGAGAGCCGCGGGAGTTTCGAATTGCGGTAGTCTGTAATTGCGCGTCTCTCTCTCTCTCTCTCTCTCTATCTCTCTCTTTCTCTCTATGTGTAATATGTACATACTAAATAGGCGCACGTGTGAGTGATATACATATAGAAGTGGTCGGTGTCGTACGTCGGGACATAACAAGCATCTCTCGTTGTGAAACATAGAAGTGCAAATTATAACGAAGCGAGCCGGAAGCTGTTCGTGCTAAGTAATATCTTTAGTTTATTAAGTATATAGGTATATATACATACATATATATGTTGTTGTGTACGTGTCACAACTACATATGTTTTAAAGTTAGGTTGACGCGCGAACGTTCGTAAGATATGAATAAATGAAGATGCCTTTAAACTTATTACGCCGGTTAAATTCCCACAGCGAGCTGAAATTTGTTGAAAATAATGACAGCGATACGCGAAGTAACATTTCTTGTTCGAATATGTCGAAACGAAACGTATGTTCTAATGTATAATCACTAAAATTTGAACCGATTGGGAATGGAACCGGCAATAGCTTGACTGTGCCACCAGCGCCAATGCGAGCACGGCCAATCGTTATCACACTAGTAGTAGATATCATTTCAGTATTTCAAATCGTTAGCATCTTTTTTTATGAATATCTTAGAAACGCTTCAATGTTGGATCCAGAGTCGCCAGATTAAGAGCATGGATCCGGTACTCGCGGAAAGAGGAGAACTCTTTCCCTTGACTTGGGCACTCTGGTTCGACCCAACTATACCCTACACAACATATGTATATGAGACACATTAAAATCCGTGTTTCACGTTTCTCGGCCTCCCCTTGTTAGACTAAATTCGGACAACGACGCTCCGTCTGCTTGCCCCGGCCGTACGGATAAATCCCAAAGACGCGTTTTACACAACGAATTAAGTTAGCCATATACTTCTATTTATTGTTTATCACGTACTTTAACGTTCGCGATTCAATAGAGCATCTTTCTCGCGTGAGGATGACCTTGACGAATGTCTCGATAGCATTGATTCGCGGAACGAAGTAACGGAAAACATATAAAGCAATATAGAAAAGTTATACAACATATATATAAATATATATATATACAATATAAATATATATAAATATATACATATGTAGTAATCGATTTCTATCCATTCGCGTACAGGTATCCTTGTATATAGATAGCCTAATTGTCCACATTAATAAGTTTTCCGCGAAGTAACGGTTATTTAAATGCAATTACCAAATAGTCGAGCCACGGTTCGCTCGCGGACAGACTACAGATCGAACCGAGCCGATAAACAATTATTTGTATCTCCTAGTAAATGCATATCTTTTCTCCTTTTCTTTCTCTCACCATATGTTTCTCCCTCTATCTCTATCTCTGTTTTCCTTTCTGTTTTCGTGCAATCTCTTCTTTCACATCCGTGGAGTCTCTTTTTGCATCTCATACACACGAGAACGCGTGTTACCTCTTAATCCCCCAATACTTTTTCCTCCATTTTTTCTCCTAGATCTCCAACTCCAATTTACGTCTCTCTTTTTTAAACTGATTGTATTTATTCTTTTGTAGTGGAAATGGATGCGCGTGACTCGACGTATGCTCGCGAAAATCTCGAGTTTCGAAAGTTCTTCGGGGTGACTTCCAGTACCCTGGCGAGATGAGAAGAAGTGCCCCGGAAACGGCGCGGGGCTTCGACGCTCCCGTAGTCCCAATGCTTACGCTTTGACGTCACACGTACTCTACGTGGTATGCGTGACACCTCTTTAGTCCTGTCAGGGATCTTCTTCTCATCTCACCACGATACTTCGCCAAGCTCTTGGCTCAGATATTTCTTGCGACTTCTCATCGAACCCGTAGCGCATTTATCCGTCGCATTTATAATACGTACGAACAATGTAACTTTCGCTTCGACCAATGTAATCATGACCCGTGGCGCCGAAGTCAGGGTCACGTAGAAGCGATTCGATGTCGTATCGATCGCCAAAACCAAATACGAATCGTGCGAACCTGCGTTTTAATGTAAAAGAATGTTCGAGAAAACGGGAGTCAGCGATTGTTCTCGAATGCATAAAGACCGTTCGAAAGTACTTCTACTTACATTTTCATTTATTCAACCGGTGTAAGTAAGTGTATCTATTAACGCGGTAGTGGAAGATATTTTTTTCAAAAGGCGAATCAACTACGTACTGGTTTTAGGCTCATGGAAGACACCCCCGGTAATTTGACTTTGAATCGGTGTTCCCAGACCCTTGCGAAACATTATTGCGAGGAGAACCGCCTACACGAAAGAGAATTGTCCCTCTCGAACTCGTAATTCTAGTTGCTCATTTGATTCGAGAGTATCTTGATCTATACGAGACGGCGCGGCGCGGCGTTGTAATGTTTTTCCGATGAATAATCGAAAAATGCGATCGTTTCGGCGCGACTGTACATACTTAATTGACTCCGATGAATTAGAAAACGCTCCTTGAAAAAAAACTGTGTTCGACGTTGATGCACCACGACTGGTTGGCGAGATATGCGTAAAACATTATGCAATATATAAACGATAAAGATCTATTTGTTAAAGAGGCGAACGCGTTTGAATCTTTGGAGTGACGATTTTTCTTGATTCGAGTTAAGAGGATTTAAGCTATGGAGTAATTATTGTAGCGCACGTGTACATGATTAAGTTGTATCCTTGTTTAAACTTTGCCTATGAATAAGAATATACGATATCAAAGACATTAAACGTTGTTCAATCAATCACTACCCAAACAACTCTCGATCCATTGTCGTTGGACTTGAATGTTTATGACAAAAACGAGTAACTATGTACAATTTGAAACAGCAGAAAGACTGAAAACAATTTAAAGTTCAACTTATATTAGAGCGAGAGAGAGAGAGAGTTTAGTTATAAATTAGCGAGAGTGACGAGCACGCAGAGTCAAATTAAAAGGCGGGAGTGGATAACATAGTCGCTGAGATCCCGTTTCCATAGTTTTATTTCCCGTCGAATGCTATAATATTTCACTAATAGTAACGTCCAGTAAATAATGTCAATTAAAGTAATAAATTATTAGGAGCAACCAAGCGCGCATCGCTATGTACATATAAATATTACACGTTTCACTAATCTGCGTTCTACTGTAAAACACGCTATCGACTGAATAGCGTCGAATGCCGATATAAGAAAGACTCGCTTATATATATCTTTTCTTTTTCTTCTTATTCTCGAATTATATGTATATTTGTTTTTTCTTTTCTTGTTGTTGTTTGTAAACCATTTGCACTTCCTTTTGCCGAGTCGCTCACGCGGACATGTACATCGTCACAGTGAGCGAACATCGTCGTTATCTATTACTTGGTTCGACGTTCGTTCCTGGAGGAGAGAGATCTGTATCGCTGTGTCGCGATTGTACAAACGTGTGCGTTTAACGAGAAAGAGACACTTAACTATCAAATGACCAAACAACATCGACGCTCGTACGGAGCTTTCTATTAAAAAGATCTCAATCTTAAACGTTCCAAGCTAGCAACGAGTATCTCAGTTAAAACATCATTATAGAACTTCCTTAATCGCTCCGTCAATCATCGAACAACCTCCGGAAGTATTGGTCACAGTTTCAGAAAACACGAACAGTGTATATATATAAATATATATATATTTATATGTTAATTAAACGCACTTAAACGTAATATGAAATACGTGTACTGGCGGGTAACGATCGAATCAGATAGAACATTGAACTGTGAAAGAAATCGGTGCTAGAATCACCCTCATTCTGAAGTTGTTCCTTTGAGCCTATTTTTATAAATTTTTGGAACTTTCAAACAATGATATAACAACAGTTTCGCAGGTCTCTGCTCGAGGTTCGTTTTATTCGACGCCTCTTTCAGCATATTATCAAAATTTCCAAGTTGTGCGCGGTGACTTTTAATGTTAGAAAGTTAGATTGGGACTCTCCTGACTATATCTGACTATATCGTTACCAGTAAGTACACATCTTTTTTCGGAGATCTACGCGGAACCCCTATCAACGTGTCACAAACGATTCTAAATAAATCATCTTAAGTACATAACGTTAGACGATGTACTACGACAATGGAAAGAACCCATGATGTGTGCATGCATCTATGCGCAGGTCGGAAGTATGATACAACGTTAGTCGCTGAAGCACTGACCTTCGTGGCAAGAACTACGCTTGTACACACGCTCGAGTAATGGGGCAAGCGGACAAAACATGAAGCGACCACGAAATTACTACTACACATATGTACACGTATTGCGCAGCGTTCTCTGGCTTCTGACGATAAAAGCGATTTACCGAACTTCTGTTACAATTCTCCGTGAACCTTTCTCTTTTTTTTACTCATGTACTGCGGTATCATTTTCCGTATAAACAAATCAGTAGCACTTTAGGCATTCTTCACATACAGATAACATCCATTCTATATGCACTCGTGGATAAGTTGAACGTGGACTGAAAACTAAGGGGATCTTCCCGTTTCGGAGCTTGAAAACACGGTCATTCGTCAGATTTCTTACAGAGGAACCGTCAAGAGTCACGACTATCTCGAAATCCACAACCCTTTTTTTCGTCTGATCTAACGAGAGAAAAAGGCTGCTCAAATTTTTAGTTTGTTTTCAAGCATCCGAGACGGAAGGGTCCCTCAACAAGAATATTAGGTCGTCAAGATCACCATATGTTAAAATCTTCATGCTACAGTATGTCGGACACTTGTAAATCGGGGTCCGGCTGGCTCACGCTCTCCGTCGAGAACTCCTCGAACGGCTCCAGTTGGTCTTTGATGTCTTGCTCGATCTTCACGGGATTACTGCTCATGTCGCCGACCACCGGCTCGTTGCATTCTATGTTCGACGGGTTCAACGGGTCCTCCTCCGTCTTTATGTCCTGGTTCATCATGAACGCCGGCTTCTTCGACTTCGCGTCCCGTTTGGCCACCTCCGACCGCTCTCTCTCGTACATGAACGTCTTCCGTTTCCTCTTCATCGGTTTGCAGACTTTCTTGTACAGGACGTTCATCTCCTTTATCCTGCTGGTCGGTATTGTCCAGTCCATTTCCTTGGACGTCGTATCGGAGTTTCGCGTCGGATCCATTGTGCTCTCGTACTCCAGAATCTCGAGACCCAGCTTTTTCATTACGCTGACCATGATGTCGTCGATGTTGCCGTTGATTATTAAGTCCGCCTTTTTGTCCTAAAATCAAGACATTGTTTTTCTAGTCGAACGCATCGATTCTTCGAGTAACGATCATCGAATAACTTACATAGGAGCAACCTTAAATTATTAATCTATCGATTAGTATGTTCAAAGGGTGCGGGGAATTGGGATTAATTACGTAATATGTTATCTTACATGTTTCGTAGGTTGTAGATTACATATAACTAGCCGGCCTCCATACTTTTTGGTGTACAGAGGCAGATTACCGCTGGGAATAATTTGTAACGTCGTCCCCAGACATATACTCAAGTCGGCCACACTGTAATTGTATTTTTCTCAAGTTAATTTTACTCCGGACGGCGTTTCCCGGTACCGTGTAAATGAAATATAATTGTCAACTGAAACCTGAGAGATACCGAGATAGGATTTTCTGATCAACGAAAGTTTTCCAAAATTTTTTTTGCGCATACTTGCGTAGATGTATCGAAATTTTTAAACATCTAACATTGTACTTCAACAACCGTGAAACCTTTAGGCGCTCTTCTTTTCATCTGTTCGCAAAAAAGGATCAAATTTTTAGCGAATTAACAAAGAAGCAGTCACGTTTCCAATATGACTACACCGTGTTTCTCTTCACGATATGATTTTGGTAAATTTTCTTCTTGTCAAAATTTGCGCAACGCCTCCAGATTTCCACCTTTCGTGATTACATAACATGGAACATAACGTACGAGTAAATCAACATTTTTATCGACACGAAAACGTTGTGTTACCTAGAGTGCAGATCGGACAACGTCAGATCGCTGTCTGGCAAGTTGTGTTCCCAATCGAGGATGGTGTCGTGCATGCGGCCACGACAAGGACGACCGCCTATCTGTTCCGATCTACAAACAGTGTCTAATGATTTCTTGCCCACGCTTTTCGTTGCAAAATTCCGAATGAATTGTCTGAAACGAAAACACTGTGTCACTCTTTCTCTCTCTCTCTTGTAAATGCTGCGCATAATCTCTGAGGCAAGATATCTACCTGCCACATTTGTCGCATTGTTCCGTGAACATGTTCCCATGCAACTCCGCGAGGTGCTGTCTCTGCACTCCTGACCGTAGATGCAAACCATCGATATTCTGACTTATGATGAACTTTACTTTTTCTATAATAGAACAGTATCGGTTTGAATATTATCGGTGCACGACTATTCCAGGTTCGTTATACTCACTGGCTTCCACCAATTTTTTCAATGCCATGTGCGTCTTGGTGGGTATCGCTTCGTCGAAGGAGATGCTCATCGCAGGTTTTAAACCTTTCTGTTCTAATGTCCACACTCCGTTTGTACCTCTAAAATATCAAACGTTGACCATGCAAATTATAATTACATATTTCAAGCAGACTATTTCTTCCCTTAATGATCTTCACAATTTTGCTATAAATGCATAAATATCCGCAGTCTACCAATCAATTACTATATAAACGAGGTAGTATATAAATTTTATATATCAACCAAATTTTTTAAAAATCGTAGAGAATGGAAATATTCTAGGTCGGAAGAAAAAAAAATGTTCATCATCATTTTCGAGTTAAAATAGCTCCGAATGCAAAGGGTTAACTTGGAAAGATGTTATTTCGGGGTTTTGATTGATTAAAAACTCATTAATAATACGAGGTGACGATCGAAGATTAAACATTTTCGGCTATACGTTGAATGTTTTTTTATTTGAAAAAAGAGGGAGAAAATGAATTTCGCCTGGAATCCGGCGAGAGAGATCGTGTGTGTGTGTGCCTGTGAATTCATGATCCGTTTCGGGACGGATGATCGTCACCAAAGCTGCGCACAACAATGGTGGACATCGCGACCGAAACGAAACGGATTCCGGTTGTTTCTTCGCGGCTCCCGTTCCCGCTTGATTAATTTAAAAGAATTGACCGGTGGCGCTTTCGGGCGCACAACAGATCGGAATATGATGGGCCATCGGTGTGGCGGCGGGAGGGGATGGAAATACATAGAAGTAGGGTGGGGATTCGAGCGAAAAATTACAAATGATAATCACCGAAAATCCGGAATGCCCGCAGCAGTGCTGATGCCGGCGCCGGTGTGAACAACGACGTGACGCGCCGCTTTTATCCAATCGGCGAGTAGACCGCATTTCAGTCGTAACGCCTCGACGCTGTCGTATCGCTGAAAACAACAAACGATAGAGGGAATTAAAAAGCCGAGTCGAAAAAAAAAAGATCGAGGAACCAGGAACCAGCGGAGGGAGAGCGGGCGGGCGAGCGAGCGAGAACGAGAACGGGGACGGGACCGAGACTGAGACGGAGACAGACAGACTCGACGAAACAACAAAGGGTCAAAGTTGAAAGGGTCGCGCGGATGACCGATAGACTCCCGCCAAACGATCAGTAACAATGGAGTTTTTTTACCTCTTCGAGACCCAGCACTCCTTTGTTTTCGTAGTGCGAGAGCCCGTCCGCGTAGCTGCATGACATTTTGCCTCGGTGTTTGACGACGCACAGAATATACGACCCGAAACCCTGAAAGCCCGTGCGACGCTTACAATGGTTCTCTCGATCCGGTTTTTTTTTCCTCTAGCAGTAACCAGCAGTAACCAGCATCCCGACACCGATATCAGCCAGCTCTCATGTGCCTGTACCCGCGCGCGCGACACGTAAACAATTTGTAAGTTAATGACCGCGTGCTGTTATGTTTATACGCTACGAATGACGATAAGTGATAGGAAACTCGAGATCCACCGAGAACGCATTCTCTGTTTTATAGACTGCACTGCATGCAATGAAATGGCACTTGAACAGAAAGAAGATAATAAACGTGCGGCGCGTGCGCGTTGCGCGAACCCGGAACTGGCGGCTTTAGCGTTGCAGACGCTTGAGTTTCTCGCGTACATTCAATTCATGCCACGGCCAGTCAACGCCACCCACAGCCACCCCGGCACACTAAATCGACTCGGCGGCATATTCGAAAACAGAACTGCTCCCCTCCCCGCCGCCCTTCTTATTCTTCACGAATTGTCATGTAAAGCGCGCGATTTCGTTACAGTTCCTTTCATCTTTCTATCAAATTACCGCGGTTGTGTGTCGCCTTTCAAACTGTATGGCGCGCTTTCGAAACTTTCACGTTTTTAGATTTCTATGGAATGGTAGTGTAGCGTTACAACGATCTCGGGATCGAAAACAAATGTATTATAACTGCTGTACATAGTTTCGCGTGTAGTACCGATTTAAAGAGACGCGCAATAATTCCGAAGGTGCCCCTGCGCTCATTTATTATGTTCGCAGCGCTATCGATCAAGTATTGTGCGGGCAAGTCTATAAACGACAGGTGCGCACCGAAAAATTGTCAGTTCCCCTGGAGCTGTCAGGGTGAAGGAACCTCCTGGGAAATCTCTTCCCTGGATTCCTTCCATCTTTTTACCCTTGCCCTCTTCGAATCCTTGACCTCCCTGGACGCCTCGCTTTCCTGGACTCTTGGCCACCCTGTAGCCTTGACCTCCCAGGACAAGCCATTCCCTAAGCTGCAATGTTAGATCTATTTTTGTTATTGTGCGACCGTGCTGCCCTCTTAAACAAAGGCAGATCCAGGGTCCAGCCGCCAGCATGCTGGCTTCGTTCTGCCCATGCTCACTGTCCTGCGCCTACGGACGGCAGAACAAGTTATATACAGCCAGGGCTTCGGAGTCGGAGTTTGGGAGTAATTGCTGATCACTGGAGTCGGAGCCGGAGTAAGAAAAAGCTATATATCGACACCCGGAGTCGGAGTCAGAGTCGGAAAAAAATATATCGACTCCGATTCCAACTCTGACTCTTTTGTTTATAAATCATTAATAGATTTATGTATACATAAATAAATAGCTAATATTCGATCTACAGTATAGACGTATTGTATATGTATGTATATACCTCGGCACTATATAGAGGAGAAACAGTTAAAGTTATGGTAGTAGAATATTTTTTAATTATTTCCTGAAAGTGAGAAAGCAACAATCGTGTTGTGTTGTATTATCAGAGTGTTGTCTGTTCCATATTCTTAGACTTTAATACAATATTTGAACTATTCAGTTTTATTACAACTCTTTAATTATTTTGAGTACATATTTTTTCAATTTGGAGATTCGGTGTCGGAGTCGGAGTCGAAATCGGCGTCGCAGTCGAAGTCGGATTCGGAGTTGGAGTTAAAAAAAAAAGAGGAGTTGGAGTCGGAGTTGAATTTTGTCTACCGACTCCGAAGCCCTGGTTACAGCTGCGCGCACAGATGCTCGTCCAGAATTGAGCTAATCCTGCCTTGAGCAGGTCGGAGCGTAGCCTCGACAGTGTTCTGCCCGTTCTCCRCCCTAGGCAGGCTCTGCTCAAGGCAGGACTGGTTGACTGGGTAGTGGATAATATCGAGCTAACATATAGCGGCACACTTCGAATTTTCGTTCATATATTGTATACTAGAATATATAAGATATGCTAGATGTAAGAACAAATGCATTGAAAGATTTTCAATAAAGATCTTCTAAATAAATATCTATGATTATTTCACACCTATTCAATATAACAATCTAATATAACAATCCCTCAGAACAAAATATGGCTGCGAGAATGCAGGGGCAGCYACACCGGCTGCAAGTCATCAGCGGCAGTCATATATACAGGGTGTYCCGTAACTGGTGGTACAACCGAGCAGGGGGTGATTCTACATGRAAAACTGAGTCGAAAATATARAATAAAATTTTTWGATACAAGGCTTTGTTTTCGAGAAAAATGAGTTTKAAAATTTGTCTAGTGCGCGTGCACTTGGCTTACTTGCGGCTCAACGGACATTMYWCWGMSTYACGAMTYAAMCWWWTTYCKCAAAGGTAWTTCKARSWKTGTATACMTCGAATMMWTCGATTWRKTCGAKGTATACAMWSYTMGAATWACCTTTGMGRAAWWWGKTTRATTSGTRASKCWGAATRRWGTCCGTTGAGCCGCAAGTAAGCCAAGTGCACGCGCACTAGACAAATTTTCAAACTCATTTTTCTCGAAAACAAAGCCTTGTATCAAAAAATTTTATTCTATATTTTCGACTCAGTTTTTCATGTAGAATCACCCCCTGCTCGGTTGTACCACCAGTTACGGGACATTCTGTATATTAAGGTGCAATGCGGCATTTTATTTATCGCAACTCTAAAAGGCAGGAGAAATAGAGAGATTTTTTACCTTTTGAATATTGGAAAACTTGCTGCACGCTCACGTCCTGTGTCCTGTCCTGCTTCAACAAAGTACGCCAATGAACTGTCACGCTTTCGATTATCGAAAGCAACGTGAAGTATCGATCTGGGCAATGAATATGGTCCTTCGATCGATGGATTTTTTCCCGCGGAATCTGTAACAGAGCAAATTCAATTACAATTGACAAACAGTTAGAATCTAAATCAGAATCAATAATAAATAAATAATTCAATTTGAAGATAAAATCAAAATTAACTTTGATTTTTCTATCGCACAACACGAATTCAAATGCAATTGATTGTCACGATACAATAGATTAAAGTTATCGCTAAAGAAGGTAACACGATTCACGAAATAACTAGCTTGAATACATAATTAATTATTAAAAAATGAAGGTAAATAGTCTTACTTTCCATCGAAAGATGAAACGCGAAAACAGTATATACCAGTATATACTCATCATCACCATGTATATAACGGTCCCTGCGGAACCACCGCGATTAGTATGTCATCGGTAGCGGAACTTTTATCGATGTTGGTATTTCAGATCACTGTTAGAATATATGGCACAGAGTGAAGATTTATAAATCTGTGTATATGCGGTCTAATTGTAAGTTTATATAAATCACGGTGCATTATAATAAAATAAACACCGTGGTTTAAATGCATTACAGCTTGCAACATCAACCACTAGATGGTCATATTTAGGTATTTCGCAAATGGGAGCGTGCATGGTGTCACCGAAGTTAACCTAAACTCCTATATTTTTATAATAGAAATTCTGATTGTCTGTTGAGATTTTAGAAGTTGTTATTTTTGTAACATACAATCATGACTCGGATTAAAATAGGTAAATAATTTTTTTTAATATTCATTTCAATAAACATTTCACATTCATGTACGACTTTACTTTTAGAGTATGAACAAAGTAAGGAGGAGCGGATGATGATGACAATTGGTGAAATTATACAAGAATTATTGAAGGCGCACGCAGCGAATAGGGATGTGGACCTAAACAAATTAAAAACTCGAATATCTTCTAAGAATGGTTTGCAGACATCGCCTAGATTGGTCGACATTATTGCAGCTGTGCCTGCGGAAGCAAGGAATATACTATTACCAAAATTGAAAGCTAAACCTATTCGAACTGCTAGCGGAGTTAGTACTATAAAAGATGAAACCTTGTATAGCAAATTATCGCAAAAGGTACATTGAATCTCTTGGCTTCCACAGATAGCTGTTGTGGCTGTAATGTGCAAGCCGCACAGGTGTCCTCATATTAATATGACAGGAAACATTTGTGTGTATTGTCCCGGCGGTCCTGACTCTGATTTCGAATATTCGACACAGTCGTACACTGGTTACGAGCCCACGTCCATGAGGGCCATTCGTGCAAGGTACAATCCGTTACTGCAAACGAGGCATCGTATCGAACAGGTGAATGCGAAATTCTACAAGCAACTCCTCCACAAGCGCTAACACCAAATTCTTTTATAGTTAAAACAATTAGGACACAATGTAGATAAAATTGAATTTATTGTGATGGGGGGAACATTTATGTCCCTGCCAGAGGAGTATAGAGACTACTTCATTCGAAATTTGCACGATGCATTATCTGGACACGTTAGCAGTAATGTCGAAGAAGCAGTGAAATACTCTGAAAGGAGTCGAACCAAGTGCATAGGTATTACCATAGAAACTCGGCCCGATTATTGCCTGAAGAAACATCTGTCGGACATGTTGAACTACGGGTATCTATCAGAGTATTATCATAGTAAGAAACGATTAAACAACGTATTTTGAAAATATGATTTTTACAGGTGTACCCGCTTGGAGATTGGTGTGCAATCCGTGTACGAAGATGTAGCACGCGATACCAACAGAGGACACACAGTGCGCGCGGTGTGCGAGAGTTTTCAAATGTCGAAAGACGCTGGCTTTAAAGTAATAGCACACATGATGCCAGATTTACCGAATGTAGATATGGAGAGAGACATTAATCAATTTATCGTGAGTCACATTTTCGTGTAATCTTTGATTCTTTTCTTTTTGAATGTTTCTCAAGGTTCGACCATTTTCTCCCTCAGGAATTTTTCGCAAACCCAGCGTTCAGAGCGGACGGTCTAAAGATTTATCCAACACTGGTCATTCGTGGTACAGGATTGTACGAGCTTTGGAAAACCGGAAGGTACAAAAGTTACCCGCCCAGTGATCTGATAGATCTTATAGCTCGCATATTGGCCCTCATTCCGCCTTGGACTCGCGTCTATCGTGTGCAAAGAGATATACCGATGCCTTTAGTCAGGTATGAATGTATCAAAATCAGAGGGCAGATATCTGTTCTGCACAGGTTCACCAATATTTAATAAAATATTGATTTAATACATAGTTCAGGAGTAGAACGCGGAAATTTACGTGAACTGGCACTGGCAAGAATGAAGGATTGGGGAACCGATTGTCGAGACGTAAGAACGCGAGAAGTGGGTATCCAAGAAATTCACCATCAGGTGCATCCCTACGAGATAGAGCTGATTCGTCGTGATTATGTCGCCAACGGTGGCTGGGAAACGTTCCTATCTTACGAAGATCCTACACAGGATATTTTGGTCGGTCTGCTAAGATTGAGAAAATGCTCCAGCGAAACCTTCAGGTAAATCGTCGATTCAACGTGTTACTCAACGAATCTATTAATTATTTATATTTTATAGGCCAGAACTTAAAGACAAGTGCTCGATTGTGAGAGAACTTCATGTGTACGGTAGCGTGGTCCCGGTAAACGCCCGAGATCCAACCAAGTTTCAGCATCAAGGATTTGGTATGCTTTTGATGGAAGAGGCGGAGCGCATTGCGAGGGACGAACATCAATCAGAGAAGATCGCTGTCATCTCTGGTATAAAAATAACTATACTCGGTCCAACGAAACAAGTCAGTGTAGATCAACAAAATACCAGCATGCGTCCTTTGCTAACTATCTGAGAAATGTAACTTCAACTCTGTTGCACTGGCGTTTGTTTACCATTGCTAACTCGACTCGTTGGGCAAAGTAGATCGTATAGATATCCCATTAGTTGGTCAGCTATGTATTAAAATCTTTTCTTAGGTGTCGGGACGAGGAACTACTACAGAAAAATGGGCTACGAACTCGATGGACCGTACATGTCTAAAATGTTAATAGATTGCAAATAAACTGTGATTTATAATTGTACAATGGAATTGCGCGTCATTATTTCAACCGTGTCTCAAACGTTAAAAGAACTTGCAGGTGGATTTTGTCTCGAATCTTTATTTCTTGGGACAATTTAAAAAATATTAGAGTAAAGACGAAAAAATACATTCTCAACTTACTATTTTGCATAAAAATCTGCAGTCTAGTAAATAATTAGTGTTCAACGAATTGTCATCCTCCGGAATAGTAAGGTTTATAGAAAATCGTTTGAAAATTAGCGCGATATAAAACTGGTTTTTCGAATGGAGTTCCGATAGAGAAAGGACAAAGGTGCCTCGATATTTGCGATTTATCGAAGGTGGACAATTCGATCGGTCGATCGGATGATAAAGGAAGAGCCATGGGATATGGGATCGGGCCCCCACCTTTCCTTGCGCCACCTGCTGTGACGAGCCGGAGAGAGTAAACAAAAGCGAGTCGCATTCGTGACAACGCTGTCGATCAGTGAACGTTGTTGCTTGCGCTTGAACGGTTCCTGTTTTGTGATGTGTGTTGTTTCAAATACGTCTCGGTCACGGACGCGCGATTCGGCAGGAACGAATTACCGCGTGTGTGCAGCAGCGTCTGACATTTTCGCGACCGGGACGACGATGTCGAGCAAGGAATGGGTCGGTGAACGCTAGAGGACATTTTGGGTGAATCAAGGCGGCTCCTTGACAGACGAAAGGGGCGAAGAAGTGTCCTGGCGCCAAACCGTGTCAAGGTAAGCGAATTATTTGCATCAGGAAACGCCGATTCGTATTTAGGTTAGGTTCCTTCGGCTGGGACTCGTTGCGTTCGAGATCCTCTATCCCTGCGATATACATATCTCGCTCCTCGAGAACACAGAGCTCCTTGACCGGCGATTTTGAAATTTCGCTTCGGGTCTACCGTTGACCAGACACGATGGCGTTCGATTGACAGCGAACAGTTCGGTTGAGAAACTCGCTGTTTTCGGTGGTTGCACAGTGCACGATTTTCGAACGCATACACTGCACAACGATATCCGTGTTATGTAAACAAAAAGAGAAACTCCTCCGACATTTACAATCGCGGTGCACGTAATCCTGCGCCGTAACTGGTTCGTCTGGGTCTTCTGACATGTTCCTCTCGCAGTTCCTTGATTTATCGAGGTGCTTTGACCTTGTCGGTGCATTCGCACCTCAACGCGCTTCCGAAAAATTGCGTCGACTGTGATAATGCAATTAACATTTCTCGACGAGGTCTGTAATCCGCGCTTACATCGTCGAATGGATCACATTGATGCTTACACACTGGCTTTGCCAACGTATGTAAGCTCGGTTATGTTTCGTCGAGCCAGCGAGATTTCACAGTCGATATAATTGTCTTGTTTTGCTGTGCTTTGTCCGCTAGAACGATCAAGGTATGCGAAGTCATCGAAATCTGACACGGCAGACGTATGATAATGAGAGATTCGCAAACCGCAAATTTTGAGAGAAATGATAAAATCTTTTATCAGAGGGGCCGATGTTTCGATAATTAGTTCTTGTATATCGGAGGAACATCAGACTTCTAGGAACCATTATCTACTGAACTAACGAGCAATAGAATGGATATCAAGAAAGGTGCAGATTTCCAAGGACTCCCGTTCGCGGACGATCAACGGTGTTTCAGTCTGCGTCGTCGTACAGGCAAATTGAAAATGCACCCGAAGAAATTAACGTGTTATGTATATCACGGCTCGATTCGACAAACTCCAAAGCAACAAATTATCGGCGGCTTACGCAATTCTAATTGCCGATCGAAAATTACGATAAACGGTGCATTCGCACACGATACCCATCGGGGCAACACGTCACGTCCTCCCTCGTGTCTATCGTGGCTAATCCGCGCGCGTGCACGCCTCCCTGTGTTTCGCGATGATTTTGGCTCGGCGCTGGCGATATATTCGCAAAGTGGCCGCGAGTCATGAATTCGTCTCTGACCGGCCAATTGGATGACTCGCGATCTATAGTAAATATCCGGCTACTATTATTAAGTTTGTCCTTAACGATCGTTACGGGTATCGTCTCGCAACCATTAGCTCCCGTCGTACGAATGGCACCGGAGCGGTTCGCGGACTTCGCGAAGTTGTCGGGTCGTGATCTTGTGACGGGTTGTGTGTGTTTGCGTCACTCGTGCTAAGTGCCTTCAGGATTCGCGCGGACAAAACCTACGGAATAGCCGATTATCCTGACTTCGATCCAGCATCGCACACTGTCCCGGTCAGTATAAACTTCAGACGCGAAAATAGTACTAGAATTGCGCGGCGGTCACCGGTGACCGACACCCTAAAACACTATTCGCCGATCACGGATCAGAGAAATATCGTTATTAACTATTAACCGACAATGATGTATAGTACATTATTTTGCGACGGTCACCGGTGACCGACACTCAATTTCATAATAATCGGCGATGTATCGTAAAGATCTATCGACACGTGACGGGCATCCCTGTATGATAAATAGTTGCTTCGATTCATGCCGGTCACCCGTACACCGGTCAAGGAAACAGGATCTATGTAAATTAATCTTTTCTCTTCAATAGAATAACACGATAAATTGAGAAGCTTGATACTCGATTAATAAAATTCGGGAAGATTTTTTTTATTAATTTTGCAATCAGAGATGCGTTATAATTTCGAGCGGTTTTGCTACACGTGCAACTGCAGGCTCGAATCTCTGCCGGACAGATCGGCTCAGCATTAGGCTCGTATTTCTGGATAACGTGCCGCGCTTGTCGATTTGTTAAAGTTTCGAATTATTATTAATTATACTTTTTCACGCGACCGCGGCTCGCACAGCGTATTCAGAAAAATAAGTGCCGCTCGAATGTGGCACTCGATACGTGTCGCAGGCGATCGTTTGCACTCGTATTACCGTCGCCACTGTTTATTCAAATAACACGGTTAGGCCACACAACGACGACGGTGCTTGTACACCGGGAATTCCTAGTATCGGATTCGTGCGACTGTATTACGCCAGATAAGGGATCGATATGTCCGCGCGACGATTTTAAAAGCGGAACAGTGTAGGGCAATTAGGTTCAAGCGCGTTCGCATGCCTCTTCTCCCAAACTGTATGTAGCGACAATCTAATAGCTAAGCGTATTGACACTCGCTGCGGGCAGGGGGGGGGGGGTCGTCGTCTCTCGTACTCTCGTAATATCCGCGAAAACCGAAAGATGGCGGTCACTTAGGTAACCGTCATTTTTCATGTCCTTTCATAACAAGATTCTAAAGAGGAAAAGAACCTCCTTTTCTCATGCTTATTCCCGTGCTTCCTGGCGAGCTTTTTTATCTGGTGAAGACAGCCTGAACGCGGACATTTTCCGGAAAAATACTCTTTCAGAATACACTTGAATCGTGCTCATACATCTTGAAACAAAGGACTATGGCTCCTTGAACTGTAATGTTGTTTCCTTCGTAGATTTTGATTACCATATTTAGACACGTGTTTGAAATACGTGCGTAATACACATAATGTTGGAAATAGAGAGATACAGTGGGTGTACAAAGTATTCGTACACCTTTTAAAAACTAATAACTTTTTTATAATTGTACGAAACTACCTGATGTTTTGTAAGCAATTAGAAGCATTGGTTTACTAAATGATGCGCAAAAGAAATTTTCCGAAAATTATAATTTACGAGGTTACATGCAAAAATAAAAAAGGCAGTTACTAAAACTTTTTTATTTGGGCCCTTAATGAAAATTTAAAATATATGTTTTGTAAATTTATGTGAGTTATACACATGCTGAAAATTTCGTCAAAATCGATTAACATACACACGAGCTACAAGTGATTAAAAATGTTGAAAATCGTAGTTTCATACGACTTTTGATCAGTTTCTGCTTAAAATCCACGAAATCGTACGTATTTCGATGCGGTCGTTTTTTCCTGCGTCAACCGATTTCGATGAGATTTTCGCGATGCGTATAACTAACGTAGATCAACAAAACATATATTTAAATTTTCATTTTGAGGGCCCAAATAAAAAAATCTTAAAAAATCCCTTTTTCATTTTTGCATGTAACCTTGTAAATTATAATTTTTTTAAAATCTTTTTTGCATATCATCTCGTAAACCAATGCTTCTACTTGATTATAAAAGATCAGATCGTTTGGTACAGTTATAAAAAAGTTATTAGTTTTTAAATATGTATGTACTTTGTTCAATGAAATCCGTCCTTTGTTTAAAACATTTTATGACACTGAGGAAATCCTTAAACTGAAGAAAACTTAATTGTCTTGTTATTGAATAGCGTTCAAGGTCATCGACGAGCTCCGGAATAATAATTTAAAAAATAATATGCCTATTTACGAAGTCGAGAGATCAGCCGTGTAGAGGCTAATTACCAGCAGTTTGCTCGGTTTACTTATTTTTTTGTGGTTGCTCGACGTTGCACCGCGCGCGCACTAGAATTTGCATCTTTGTTCGCCGAAGTAGCACGTTGCCGGGAATGCGCGGTGTTATGCCCGTACGCCTACATGCCATGCCAGATAAGACGCCGACATGTGCAACGAACATTGTCGGAAAGTGGGACACTCCTGGTTGACCATGAATTTCTTGTTAAGCCTAGCGAATTTATGCTCGAGCGTGGTGTATCGTGTTGCGCGGAATCTAGATGGAACTAATCTGAGATTAATCGGGAACGACTCGCGCGATGCCATCCGGCCGCCATTTTCACGCCGTTTCGCCACCAATTAAAACCGAACGCGTTAACAATAAGGCTAATCGTCGGAAACCTATTCTTCTGAATGAACGATTTCTGGAAATGGGAGACGGCGTTAGCCGGCCGTACTTAACCTTCGGATGATTTATCTCTGGCGGATGTGGACATTGGGTCCGATTTAGTGGGATTTTCGAGTCTTGAAAATGGAGGTTTTGTTGGCGAACCGGTTGAGAGCCGCTGCGCTAAGTAAATCCAAAGATCGATGGACGCTGTCCAATTGTTCGACACAGATCGATACGCATCGATACATCGGCGAAACTCAATTCCGTGACGAAATTGGATCGCCGCGTTGATTGTTCGTTGTGCAAAGTTATCGGCACTTTGTCGTGTACGTATATATTGCGCGGCGACGAAACTGCTGTTCCGTCGTGACATTGGAATTCCTTGAACGCACTTATGCTCCTTTTTGCGAGCGTATAGCTGCCCAATGGGTGTCGCGGAACTATGCGACGATTCAATCATAAATTCCGACTCGTCTACGAGCCGAGCTCGATGCACACATGCCCGCGAAACAATAAATTTTCACTCTTCCTTGAATAGTAATCGATCAACCATCGCTATCATTAGAATCTAAAATTTCTTTGGTGGATGTAATCGTTGTAACGTAAAGTTCCATCCTAAATACTAGGAACGGAGAGGAATAACATTCGAATTTGTCCGGTCGAAAATGTCGGAGTGTCTCTTGCAACCGTTGTTGCAGTACCTGCAGGACAAACACGGCGGAGAATATTTTCGTGGAGGTACAGGAGCACTAGCACGAGCACGTGTAATCTCGCGTGACATATTTTAATCGCCATAAGTTACGCCTCGGGTGGTTACGCGCTCGCCGCGCCGCGCCAAGGATAAATTGCGCGGGCCTCGTAAAAAATTATTTAATAAAACCGGAACGCGAAAGCACGCCGGCATTAATCCGCCAAAAACGGACGAGAATGCCGCGAAATTGGTCGCGACGTTCAACGGCCGTCTCCCTTTAAATTTTAAAAGGAACACACCGAAGCCGGCTAAAAATATTGGACGAGCTAAAGGGGAAGAGGGGATGCGAGAGTGCTTTCTTTAAGCTTTAAGCTGATGGGCTATTTCAGCGCTGGGGATATATCTTGTAAATTCCTCTTTTATCTGCAAACTAAAATTGTTCATGTTTCGTGCGCAGGCTGTTTAAACGGACGTCTTTGATTTTCTGTGATTTTTCAGAGTATCAACGTTCGAATAAAACTTGTAACGGATGGTGACAGTGTCTTTTAGTGCAAATGCACTCGCGTCGACCGCGCTTAGGCTCGCTCGAAGGGAGCGGAAGTTCGATTGGACGTGATCTCGAAATATGTCCAACGATCCCGAGGACGCGGCCACGTAATCGGTAATTCCGACTGCCTCCTCCTCTGATTAGCCTAAGCTCCTCTGCGCGGCGTGCGTCGTGTCGCACAGAATACGCCAAGGGCCAAGAGTCAACTGTGCAATTGACCGGGCAGACGTGCGTTTCCGAGAAATGTCCTTCGAGTTATGGAACAAATGTCGTCCGACGGCTTCAGATTCGAACGAACCAGCCTCGCCGGTCATGCATCTTGCTTACCGAATCCTGGACAATCCACAATTCTATTCATCGAACAGACCGAGCACTGAAACTGATACAATCGGTGTAAAACCTCCATTGATCTCAAAGAAGTATGTAGAAAAAACATATATATAAAAGAAACCTTTTTAAAAACCACGCTTATATTCAAAAAGGAGAAAATAATTTTTTTGGACGTTAGTGACTATAAGTAAAAGCGTGGAGCGTTAAACTATATTGACGTAATCTTCGTGGGCGCTCCACGCTTTTATTTATAGTCACTAATGTCTAAAAAAATTATTTTCTCCTTTTTACAGTGCACTTTAATATAAGCGTGGTTTTTAAAAAGGTTTCTTTTATATTTTTTTATTTCCTGCTTTTTAGTTTTTTTTTTTAATGGAACGCAAGATACAGTAATGCTGGTATGAAGTAGTAAGATATACAGATGACAGTTAATATTAAAATTTTTTTCTCCTAGGCGCACAGTTTTTTCTTTAAATTTGTCTTTTTTTTTAATATTGCATTGTCATTCAGTTCTGAGCTATGTTTAAAGTTTCAAGTCTCTAGCTCATCGGGAAGTGGTTTAAAATTCGACAACGACAACTCGGCAAGCTAATATAAGCGTGGTAAAAAAATGTCAAACAATTGATCGGAAAAGAATATTACCCTCTCTCTGCCAGTACCGAGTGCGCGTCACGTCACGTGTCCGATCCGTGATGGAAGCGTGAGGCGTGGGGCAAGTTTTAACGTCGTAGAGGGGGAAGATTGCACGGGCCCAAACGCTGCTGCACGGGCCTATGCGGGCCTACGTGTGTGTCCGCACGATTATTTTCGCGTTGTCATCGACTGCGTTTCCAACGATGCAATCCATTATCTAGAGCTAAGCTTTCACAGAAGATTATCCGTGAGCACACACGTGTTCGAGCGTGTGCTAGGGCGCTCAGGTGCCGCAAAGAACGGGTTCTAGAACCAATTAGCCCGGTCTAGCGTGGCATTATTCGCCGCAGGACGAAAACTCGAGAGCCGGGTTGCCGCGCCGCGATCGATTGGCTGCGTTTCAGACGATAATAAATACTGTTCGGCCCCGGTTTACGCGTCGATCACAGCTTTTCGACAATGAAACGCATCCCTCGAAAATAGAATCACGTAGCCGCGTGGGTGGGTGCATCGTGCGCGTTATGTAACCGGTGCACGTGTACAACGGATGTCGATACGAGGGAAACTTCACCGCTCCGAAGAGCAATCGTGTCCCGAGTCCCGGTGGATCGCACGTGGAACATTTTGGCACCGAACCGATGTGACAAACGATTTCGCCGAACACACACGAACTGCTGGGCGACGCGTTGACTCACCCAGCCTCACGATTTATTTCCGAGATCTTGTCATCCGACGCACAGTGGTGCCCGGTAGCTCGCTTTTTGTGGCGAAAACTATTGTAGCGTTATTTGACGATTTAATGTTATATTATTATAGGTCGTTGGATTCGTCTCGATACCAGTTAAAATATTATGAAGTAAAATATATATATATATGTTAATGTTTAAAAAATCGAGGTGACCTTCGTTTTTTTTATAAAAAAATAGATTTTTCTTTAACTTTTTGTAGTGAAGTTCGTAGAAAAGTGAATACTGATTAAGAATGTTCTGGAGGTACAATGGGAGACAAAAGTACAAGAAATTCGAAATCCATCAATGTATTGGCAATGAAAGCCATTCATGAGTATACTTTGCATTAAACTTTTGCGAATACAGTACAGTGTATATGTGTATATGTTGAAGGTCTAAGCTTTCAGAAAAATCAAGTCTGAATGCTAACGTGTGTTTTTCAACATTTTTTTTAAACTCTACCTAAAGTTTATATATATATATACGTTGAACTTAACTTTATATCCTTCGTATATTTATTGAAACATGCTTATATTACTATTAAATAACTGAAATATACCTGTTTACACGTACGAAAATATAGTACAAATTTTCATTTCAGCATTGTGTAAGGAATAATTAAACTATGTAATTGTTTCTCCAATTTCATAATTTTGAACTTCAAACACTACATCTGCTCAGAAAGTTATCCAAAAGACCTAATATTTTGAATTTCGAGGTTTCAAAGTGTTCTTGTTTGAGAGAAAAAAAAATTATGTTGAAATTTGAAAGTGGAAAAATTGAATTTTGGCCACAAAAAGCGGGCTGCGGGACCACTGTGCGACGCGACAATTTAGAGAGGGAGTTTGAAATTTGAATAACAAGTGTATTTTTTTACGAAACTTTTTGTCAAATTTGAATGATGTCGTCTCACGGTATCCAACCATGCGTCACGTCAAATTACCGTATTTATCACTAATCGAACTGTGCAAGGAAGGCATACAAACACCGCCAAAAAAATCTGCTTAAGAAACGGACATAACTGACAATCATTTATCACGACAAAGATGAATCTTTAGAGACGATCGAGAAATTGCGTAATCAATGCACGACCAACATGGCAATCAACGTATCGATAATTGCAGGAAGAAACTGTCTCAGATTCCAGAAATAGATTGTTTAGATATTATTATCATTAGAAATGAATCGAATGGCGGAGGCCCGCGCTTTCGGATTTTTAAGGGCATGTCCCACCTGTTCCCTTACCAGCGTGTGATTTCTAACAGCGTCGTGCGTCTAATTGCCGTTGTTTTTACGCGTGTTGCCAGCTGACGCGAACGAGCAAAACACGGAACGCGACGCTGCGCTGTAACGACGGGAACGTGTTTCGTCTTCTTTCCCTTCCTTTTTCTTCTGGCTTCTTTTTCCTCTCGTTGTTTTCGAGTTAGAACTTGTCCCCGCGTGTTATCATACGTCGCTCCTCTCGAGTGCATGCCATTAGAAGACAGCACTCGACGGTACTTGCTCGGCTTCGAACGAGGACGCGGGAGAAGAAGAGGGTTTCTCCTGGACACGGAACTCCGCGCGCGGGCTCTCGGCACCCCGATAAGCAGATCTGGGGGAAAGAAAACAACTGGGACGAGCTGAAAACTACTGGCTCAGTTAATAATTACACTGTCCAACAGCCAAGAAGAATTTCGATTCTGACTATGCAATTCTTATAGAATTCTAGAATTCATTCTAGTTTTTTGAGAAATTTGAGTTTGAAAAGATCACATGTTTTTCAACTTTGAACAAATACTGCGATGTTATTATAATTGATCTTTACCGCAAAAGATTCCGTAGACTTTCCCGAATACGGTGATATCCAATATTAATACGTTATGATTGTTTAAACATGTTTAAACGATCATTAAAGACGGAGAGACACCACTTTTGCACCAATTTTTGACGATATAGCACGATAGCACGATAGCACGCGATAGAGCAGACTTTTATCTTGAGAAACCACCCTTTCAAGTTTGGAAGATTCGGACAAAATCGGCGACAAAATCAAAGAACTTTCGATAGAAATAAGATGATGGAGCGATTAAAAATTTTTTTGATTGAAGCTGAAACTTTGTAGAATATGGAAAAAATAGGGAGATTATGGTACGAACGTTTTTTAACCCTGAGAAAATTCGTTAAACTTGTACAATTTCATGAAAATCGAGGTTTTTCAGTCCCACGCGCGGAAAAAATTTTTTTTAATTCATGCTATACATCATTTCCCGTAGACTTTTTCACGCTGATTTCAAATCTGGTCTCAAAATTTGTCTACGACCTCAGGATTTTGCAAGAAATCGCTTTTTGTGAACAAAACTAATGTAATAACTTTGGTTGAAATGAAGTTGAAGTGGATTTTAAACCAACTTTATATTCGCAATTTTTATTTAAATAAAAGTTTTGCCCAACTGTGAAGCTAGTATGTACACTGTACACATATTTTCTACATCCCAAAAAGACAGCCAATTGAATTATTCATTGCATTATTTGGAATCGAAGTGACGCCACAAACAATTTTTAAACCTTTCGCGTGAGCCTACTTGTGAAATCTGCTTGCAGAATCACCGACAGTTTTATGGTTATTACACCGCGCATCTCTACGCGTTTATGGCACTTGCATATCCGTGAAATACTAAGGAGACGTGTGCAGTCGGCGCAATCAACGGTGTTTTTATTCGATCTCCACCATTATAAAATTAATGGTCAACTAATAAAAATGTGCCATTTTACAAAAATGAGAGTTTCCTTTACGATTCGCAATTTCTGCGAATTACTCTGCGAAATTGCGATGTGTTCGTCGCGGTCGTCTGGCGAATAGATTTGAAAACTGAATTGCTTATTAGCTCGTGAGAATGAGATCTCTATCGCCAGTTAGATCGCTAATTTTTTGCTGTTTAACGCTACAAGAAAGAAGCCTCGAAGAGTTAGCGACTGTGAGAAGTGTAAATTCTTCGTTATGGTTCAGCGCGTTGAAAAATACGACGAACTCTGCGGAAGGGGGTTAATTAGCGTACAAGGGCCCGGCGATGTTGCGCGAAATAAGAAAACACGGCGAGCTCTTTATTTCGTGTCCGCAGGCCGGGAAATTTAATGGGGGATGATTACCATAAACTCTCTGGATTTACACGGGGGATCCCACGGTTCTGCCTTTAACTTGAACAAATGTGCTGCTTCGTTCAACACGAGTTTTATCGGATTTATAAACATGATCGATTATATGTACCATGTATGTTAATATGAAACCGGAATTTCCTCATAGGTGGCTCTAGCTGTCAATGTAGTTACCGTCAAACCGCGTCATTGACGCCATTTTCTTGTTTTGACATCTGGTAAAGATTTTCAACTCGCAACCATACAAGTTTCATGCAACAGCATAGTTTGGTAATTATTTACTTTAAGGGCTTCCTCACCGATTTTGATGACGTTTAAATATGTTGTCAAGTTCAAACGCAACAACAACTCGCGGATCAATTAAATGTGACACGAGAAGCCGTCTCCATACGTTTGAAAGCCATGGGAAAGATTCAGAAGATGGGAAAATGAGTTGCACATGAACTGAATGAAAGACAGCAGGAAAATCGAAAAACTACTTGTGAAATGCTGCTCGCCACGTACAAAAGAAAGTGATTTCTCCATCGAATTGTGACTGGCGATGAGAAGTGGATATATTTCGAGAATCCTAAGCGCAAGAGATCTTGAGTAACTCAAGGCGAATCATCGACATCGACTGCAAGGCCAAATCGCTATGGACGGAAGACAATGCTCTGTGTTCGGTGGGATCAGAAGAGTGTGATCTATTATGAGCTGCTAAAACCTGACGAAACCGTTAATACTGAACGCTACCGATAACAAATGATCGATTTGAATCAAGCTTTGCGTGAAAAACGACCGGAATATCAAAAAAGGCGATACAAACTGATTTTGCTTGATGATAATGCACCATCACACACAGCAAAACCGATAAAGGAAATGATTGAGGCGTTTAGTTTAAACATGTTTAAACAATCATAAAATGTATTAATGTTGGATATCACTGTATTCGGAAAAGTCTACAGAATCTTTTGCTGTGTGAAGAACAATTCAATATCTTTTATAATAACATCACAATATTTGTTTAAAGTTGAAAAATATGTTTTTTTCCAAAGCCATGTTTTTCAAAAATTGTGCGTATGGGTGAAAAATTAAGGACAGATTCGTAATCAGCGCTAAAAACTCTATAAGAAGGACCGAACAGTATATTGAAATCAAATTTGGTGTTGGACAGTGTTATTACTTATTTGCATCGACGGGACACGCACTTGCCGAGCAGCGCTTCACATCTTACGAAAATGTACGAAAATGCCTCGATGACTGGTTTGCCTCGAAAGAGGAACAGTTTCTTTGCCGTGGTATCCACAAATTGTCAGAGAGACGGGAAAAATGTGTAGCTGCCGATGGGCAATACTTCGAATAAAATATATTGTATCATTGTCATACAATAAACGTGTATTTTTTATAGAAAAATTCCGGTTTCATATTTACATACCCGGTATGCATAGTTACGAAATATCTCGGTCCACCGTCCGAGGGTTAGACCTGCGCACGCCGTTAATTCTTTGGAATATGTTAAATCGATGTTGTAATTGATCCGTATCTCGTACACCTATTTTTCTGTTGAACGCGCGTAGATATCGCAGAGTCCATCAGTCATAATTGACAAGTCAACAAAGAAAAATTGTTGCCGATCACGGATCTTTAAAAAGCCCCGGGTAATCGTTGTCGGGCGACGCGTTAACATTATTTTACATACGATAACTACTCGACTGAAGATCAGAACCAGGTCAGCGCTGTGTGGCCAAGTTGTCGTCTGTCCGGAAGAAAAACACTGGCAAAAAGTAGCCTGCGACCGGACCTCGTCTCCATAAATTAATCGTTCTCTCGCCTATGATCGCGCGCAAACATCTGCCGGGCTCAATAATTGCGTGTCACCGGCGAAGATTACTAAACGTCGCGTCGCGTCGCGTCGTTAGGCAGATGAGTGGAGAAAAAAACCGTTGTATCGGTCCTCGGAAGAAGATTGTTCGCTGTTAAACGGGGTTAAAGTGACGTAACGTGAATCTGATCGTACGGACCGGCAAGAGAGAGAGCGAGAGAGTGCCAGAGGAGAGTGGCTTGGGTGGAAATAAAGCGGCAGGTAAATAATGAGTTTCTCTTTTGCTCGTCCCTCGTGGCCCTTATCAATCGAGCGCGGTTATTGCATTATTTAAGACTTCGCGCCTCGTTAAAGCAGAAGGGATTGCCGAGATTATCAGCGGGCTGAAGCGGTGTGTCCTTGACTGATGCATCCTCGAGAACGCGGAATTTTCATACCGGAGATACCGCCGCAACAGTTTAATCACGTTCCCGTCATCGATTTTACGGTACGTGACCACGATAACCGATGCACCGACTTTCTTCCTTCTCCATACTGTCGAACGTTTTATTCCTGCCTACATCGGCCAGAACACTGTAGCGCGTCCGGCGTCCATGCATGCGGAAATTCCGGGACCGAAGCACCATTCACTTCGTCTACAGGCGATATTTCTCGATAGAACTTGTTCCTTTCGAACGATTCTTTAATGAGACTTCTATCAGCCTTTTACTGCTGGTTTCCCCATTAAAACGATACCCGACACGGCGAATTTTGGATCATATAGTAAGGGACGTGGTTGGCTTGTGAGACGGGCTTTGTTTCTGGGCTGTAACTTTTTGCTTGATGAAGATATCAAAGAGTTTTGTATGCCGTTGGAAAGGTGAAGGAAATACGCAACTTTTATACGCGCGAAATGTCTCGTGATTTGATCAACAAGTAAAATTTTATGGGCAATTTTGCGAGGACATGTTTTTTGGCTTCCTGAAAAAAGTGGTTGGGTTGTGAGACATTCGAAAAAATCAACTAAAAGTGGTAAAATGTAAAGTAAAACTTGTAACTAAACTATGTAACTTTAAGCAAAAATGAATTTTTATTTATTCTAAAGACATTGAGCGTGGCCAAAGAAGTTAAAAAGAATGGCAAAAATAATAACAAAAAACATACCATGTTCGATGGTATGTGCATACGAGATATGCGCAAAAATTTCCATCAATTCCTCATCGCAAACTGTGGAAATATCGTCAAAATAGCTGTCGACTTTCTTCGCATAACGCTGTAACGTGCTCTTATCAACGCCATATTCTTTCGCAGCCTTTCTTATGCCTTTCTTCTCCAGCAAATGATCTTTAACGGCACTAAGCACGGCATCGAAATTAATTTCTTTGTTTGCGGGCGATTTTCTTGGAGTTGGCATGACTATAAATTCAAAAAATAAACCAAAACAAACGTTAAATGACAAATAAACACTTAATTCTAACACAAACAACGATAAAAAAAACTGTGTTTGTCGTATATGCGCAAAACTCAATATTTTATCGTAAAATGTAAGGAAAACACTAAATAAAAATGCATCATACTCACCTTTTTCAATTGATTCACTCAACAAAATACAGTAATCGCTCCTTCGTTGTCCTAAGTCATGGGCACGATCGTTGTCCAGTGCCTACCCACTCCACTGCCCGTCAACGAGAGGATTAGGCCTGCGTGGATCTGGTCGCCAGATGTGTCCCAGGACTGTCCAGACCCGCGCAGAACAGAGAACAATAGGAAAGGAATATGGCAAGGAAATATGGAGTTTTCTAAAGCCAGACAGTTGACTGCTTTTGACTGCGAATGCTTTTCTTTGTCATTTAACTAGCCGTTTCACTAAAGACGCAGTCATAAATCAAAAATAGTGTCCGGGCACGGTCGTTGTCCGCTCAAACCCCCGGCCTTTGGACAACGAAGGAGCTTTTACTGTAATGTTCTTGAAAGAATGAGTAAAAGTTTTGGAAATTGATTTTTACACACAATGTCCGTATCTAATATAAGCAACACGTCTACACACCTCGGTGCTAGCACAAAAAACTAGCAGACGTCAAAACGAAAATTTGACAGCTGACAGATCGGAATTATCGCGATTGCGTGATGGATAAAAACGACTGTCCCACAACCGAACCACCTCCCCTACACATTTAATCCACGATCGAGTGGCCAGAAAGTGGCCAGAGTTAGGATAGAAGAGCCAGGGGGATTTAAATGGGTAGCACGCGGTGAACATAGTGATAAACGATACAAGAAGAAGCATAATACTAGTATCGGGTACCGGGTTGTGTAAGGTTTACCAACATCGGGGTAGAACAGTTTAGTCTGCGGCGACCGCAGTAACAATATCCGGAGTCTGACATGGAATGCAACAAGAATACCGGCGCGTGCCAATGAACCATGAAAGGTCCTTTCATTTCGATTTCCCTATTGTGATTTCGTAATCCTAATAATTGCATCAGCCGGGATCTCGTTTTTTTTTTTTTAGATCGCGCTTCCCGCTCGCACCAGCGGAGTATTACATATTTTCATCGACAATCCACTGGGAACCAATGAAAACCGATTGAAATACAAAAAAAAAATAATGAAAAACATGAAAGCATTCTTATACTGTTATGCTTGTAGTTTGCAAGAACGCACTTTAAGAATTGACTGTACACTGTTATACAAATGTGCACTTATCTCGAATCGCGCGTTTTATCGACACAGGTATCAAAGTATGTATGTAGGTATTCGGCTCGGAACGGGGAGTTAGATTGATTTAAAAGTTAAGGCTCCCGATGTAGGTCGGTTGAATTTTTCGATATGTAAATGATCGATTGGTCTCGCAGGGATTCGGTGCCGTACGGTGTTAATGAAAAATAATAGATTGTCGGTTCGGTAACCGGTTCGTGAGGTTGCGTCATCGGTTCGTGACGCCCGACGTAAGAGCGATTTTCATTCTGGATAATCGCGAACGGTAATTATCGCCTGTGCACCGTTGCACTTGCACCAAGGTTCTCCTCTTCCTCTTCTCCTCCTCCTACTCCTCCTCCTCCTCGGACTGCATCGATGCGCCGCGCCGCGCTGGAGAGACGTTTTTCACGGCCAACCGGGCCGGGCCGCTCGTTAAACTCCAATTAAGTGACTCTATCTCGGCGGAGATCGTTTCCTGGATTGCCCTTCGCAAAAACTCGTTCAAGCCTTTGATCCACCTTGTCCTTTAAAATGCCGCGTTTCGGGCCGATCGGGTCGCGCCCGTTCAATGAGGCAATAAATGCCACGTGATGCAGCAAAAAATGAACAATCAAACAAACTCGGAAACCGTGAATCTTTGGCAAGAAATATTAGAGAGAAAACAAGTGCAAAATTGTACCGGCACACAGTGGGCGAAATCCGGTTGAAATAGACAAAATTCGATAACTCAGTGAATTCTGCAGCAAATTTTTAGAAAATTGATATCTCTAGGTTGTTTTCGACGTAGATTTCAAATTTTTAATCAAAATGATCAAATTCAAAATGGTCGATTCAATATGGCGGACTGAAACATCAAAACTGAATGGATTTTTTTTTGCAAATTGGTATCTCTAGGTTGTTTTGGACGTAGATTTCAAATTTTTAATCAAAATGATCAAATTCAAAATGGTCGATTCAATATGGCGGACCGAAACATCAAAACTGAATGGATTTTTTTTAAATTGGTATCTCTAGATTGTTTTGGACGTAGATTTCCAAAATTTTTAATCAAAATGATCAAGTTCAAAATGGTCGATTCAATATGGCGGACCGAAAAATCAAAACTGAATGGATTTTTTTTAAAACTGATATGTATGAGTTATTCGGGATGCTGATTTTGAATTTGTATTCACAATTATGGAATTCAAAATCGCTGATGCAACCTGGCGGAATCCGGAAAATGTTTACAAAAATCGATAATTCGTTGAATACTGAATGAAATTATTTGAATATTGCTAGTCCAATGTGTGTTTTTGGGGTCGCTTATTTTGAATATCAAATTAAAATTGTAAAATTAACAATGGTGAATCTAGTATGGAACACATTTCATGAAGACAATATGTATATACGGGATTTCCCGTAACTGGTGGTACAAGCGAGTAGGGGATGATTCTACGTGAAAAATTTGAATCAAAAATGTAGAATAAAATTTTTTCATATGACGCTTTATTTTCGAAAAGAATAAGTTTGAAAATTTATCGAGTACGCGTGTACTTGATTTAGCTTCAGTTCGACGAATTTTACTATGTTACTGTTCCGAGTAGGAGAGTACTTCCGCCGTGCTTCTATAATGAAATCCGTCGAGCTAAAGCTGGTCCAAGTACACGCGTACTCGACAAATATTCAAACTTATTTTTTTTCGAAAATGAAGCGTCATATGAAAAAATTTTATTCTACATTTTCGATTCAATTTTTCACGTAGGATCACCCCCCCTACTCGCTTGTACCACCAGTTACGGGACACCCTGTATATATATTAATAATATACAGGGTGTCCCACATAAATGGGAACACCTAAATATCTTTCGTCTTTACAGTCTTATCAGAAAACTTCAGACGACAAAGTGACACTATTGCAGGGGGCAAATATAATGGTAACGAAAAAAATTTTTTATGTCGTGTTTTTTAATGACATTTCAAGGTCACCAATGGTTTTTTTAAATGGAATAATATATTTTTTACGATAGCATGATAGACAATAAAAAACTGAATTAGACACACTGTACTTGTTATAATTAATTAAATAACAATTAAATAATTAAATAACAATAGACTGAAGTAGACCTGAATAGGACTGTAAATACGAAAGATATTTAGGTGTTCCCATTTATGTGGGACACCCTGTATATTAATTATATAATATACATATAATATATATTAATTAATATAATTAATTACTTTTGAATATATTTATTTGTTAATAACAGTTTGTTATTAACTTTAAAATGTTATTAACACATGGAATAAACTTAATTGAAGCTATTTTTTTTTACAACAGATTCACATAAATAGCCTTTTTTGATTCTGGGTATGTATTCGCACTTAACTGTCTGCATGAAAATACATACAGTATTATATTATTATCTTTTCAATAGGCAAAATACGCAAACGGGGTTTGTTTCATAACTTTAAGGATACTTTAAGAAAAAGATTTAGCCTAGTCTGGTTCAGGCATAATGAGGCCGTCTTATTAAATTGTGCATCGGAAATTACTTTGTTTATTCAAAATCGAGTTAATACGCTGGTCAATTAATAAACTTGAAAATAATTATTAAACATATTTTTAAAGAAATTTTTTAAGTTTTTATCGAGACAATGTATAAAGAGCTATATAAGCAACTTTTTTTATAATTTTACACGCAACTCTAGCTGTGTACGAGGAGTTTGAGCAGACAAAAATATTATGAAATTAAAGGGATGAGCGTTAACGACAATACCTAAATGTAAATATCAACTTATACTTAATAACTTTTAACTCATTTTACTTGTTTTTCATAAACTTTAGGGTATTGTTAAAGACGTAAAATAATCGATTTCGGTTATTCAAACAAAAGTTAAAAATCAATGGAATGATCAATGTTTAACGAACCATATATTTAACAAAACATATCAGACGTTACACAAACTACGTTCAAATATAAAACAGCAAAATACAAAGTGTATGCATTGATTGCAAGACACAGGAGTCAAATAGAAATTTCTTTCTTCTTCTAATTGTCTTGTTAACCCGAAACCAATACGGCGATGTCTTTAAATCTTTTTAATATGTCCACTGCTTTGAATTGCGCTTACTCATTTTTGTCATAAATGCATAAAATTCGCAGTCTAGTGATTACGAAAGAGCTGTTACTCCGTCGTAAAAGAAGGAAATAATATTCGTATGTAGTAGGTTCTGCTTAAAGTCGTTACGAGTCTGACTCGTTGTTAATAAAGAAAATAAAAACGGACAGTTTTTATTATACTTTAAGCGTACTATTAAATCTGCGGCGATCCCACGCGAGTTCAAGTTAATCACTCTTAAACATACGTTGATGTAATCAGTTGAAAATTTCAGTAATTTAGTGTTTTTGATACTGCACAACAAGATAGACTCGATCAGGCACAAACAAATCGTTTAAAAGACATTTCCATTCAGCGCGGCTAACAATTTCTTTTTTTTTTCTCGATGCGCAACGCGACACCGTTTTTTTATTTTTGCAGAAACGTCCAGCGAAATTGTTTCCCTTTATATTCGAGGCTCTGCTTTGAATGCGAAGCCGGATAAACAGTATGTATCGCGGCGAAACGAGCGTTGCGCAAACGAGTTCGAAAGCGGCGAGTGCATCGCGGAAATTTCGCCTCGGGCGAGTAAGTATCGCTCCTCCGCGGATTTCGAATCCTCCGCCTCTTTGTTACGTAAAAATATGCACTTTGCCACTCTCGCTCTCTCTCTCTCTTTTTCTTACGCGCGGGAGAGAAAGAGAGGGAAAAACGTTTCTAGCCATCCACGGTCCCTTCGCCGCGATCGCCGAGATTTTTCTGGCTCCGTCGATCTTAAGGATCTTCTGGAGGTACAATGGGAGATAAAAGTACAAGAAATTCGAAATCCATCAATATATTGGCAATGAAAGC
>CM052319.1:13705490-13733701 GCA_028455605.1 Lasioglossum malachurum
CGTGTACTTGATTTAGCTTCAGTTCGACGGATTTTACTATCTTACTGTTCCGAGTAGGGTAGTACTTTCGTGCTTCTACAATGAAATAGGACGAGCTGAAGCTGGTCCAAATGCACGTGTGATCGACAAATTTTCAAACTTATTTTTATCGAAAATAAAGCGTCATATGAAAAATATTTATTCTACATTTTATATTAAACTTTTCACGTAGAATCATCCCATACTCACTTGTACCACCAGTTACGAGACACTCTGTATATGTACAAATATTATGGGGGTATATAAATATATTCATAATTCCCGGTTATTGTTAAACGTTTCTTATTAAAATTTCGAACAATTAGCCCCGAATTCTTTATTTTTGTATGTGCGTTTAAACGAATTTCGCTCACTGTATCTGTCCTTATTGGATCGAAGCAGCGCTCTTACATCGATGCGTCGATAAAGCCCGAGGCACCGAAATAGAGGAACGGCCGTCGCGGACGAACGCGGCTAAAAATACGAGATAAACCGTTTACCGGCGCGGGAAGATCCGTGTTTCTGCCAAACTTTACTACCCCGACGGTGAACGAGTAATTTACAGGTGTTTTCGGTGCACTTTGTCGCCGGAATCGCCTCGCCACGTTCCTCGCTGATCTCGGCTTAGGGGATCATCCAATGTAAAATTACCTTGCGTAACTCCTTCGGTAGACCTCTTCGCACTGTTACGTCGACAGTCGCTCGCGCGGATGGTTCTTTTAAAATAAAAACCACTGCTTTTTATTACAATTCATTACAATTCATTACAATTTAATAGTAAGATTAAGGATTCTAACTAGGTGACTTGTTTTATTTTAACAAAATTGTTTTATTGAAAGAAAGTCTTACTTAAAGTATAACGAGAAAACCATTACATACTTGTACGAGAATGATTAAGTTTGATGGAGCACCCCCAGCTAATTTGTTCCCGAAGAAAGGTTCAAATATTGTCTGACACATCATGTACAAACAGTTCCGGTGTTCCGGACGATCCCCCGTCGTCATTGTATGCTTTGACCGTTCGACCGGACTCCGCGCATTTTACTTCCAACAGCAGTGTCCTTCCGCCGTCATCGGTTTCTCAGCCGTCGGCCATTTTAATCAGCCTAAGACCTGCTCTCATCGTACGAAGGTTAATAATAGTCGGGCCGAGGCCAAACAATCGGCCCGAGGAAAACACGAAACAATATCGCCGCTGTCAAAAACGATAGCACACCGACCGCGCTGAGGATCTGCCGGTTTTCTTGGCAGCCGGTTAACTGTTTTACGACACGTAATTTTCACTGTTCGCGAAAACAACGAGGGTGAGGATAAATTTGCTTCCCGATGGCGGCTTTGTTGTTCCGACGCGATACATTGCGCAAGTTGTTATTTCCAGTCTTTGGTGTTTCCACACGATTGAAACGAATTGTCAGTGGAAAATAGTGACGTTGGGTGGCAAAATTCATCCGAGTGATGGTTATCGTCGGAGACGGGCCTGTACGGGCTTCGCGACGGCCCACGGTGGGCTGGATCAAGTTTAGTGACATTTTGTTATAACTCTTGAACCGTAAGAAATATCGGGATGAAATTTGCACTAAAATTCATTTAAAAAATAGTCAATTTTAACTGTAAACAAATAAAATTTTTTCTATTTTTTGTTAAACAATAATTGTTAATTAATTTTCATTGATTTTTTTTATTAAAATAAAATTGTTTAAGTATAAAATCATCCAAACTATTTTTTACTTACTAAATATATATACAGGGTGTCCCAAAATTCCTTCAACAGCCAGAAATGGTAAGTTCCTGACGTCACTCGAAGCGACATTTTCCTTTGCAAAAATGTTATCCGCGGCTTTGTTTAGGAGTTATTAACGAAAAACACGGACTAAAACACGGAGTTGGCATAGTCGGCGCGGCACGCTAACTGTCTATTGGCCGACTGTGCCAACTCGCGTCTGGGTTGCACTCTGATTGGTCCGTGTTTTTCGTTAATAACTCCTAAACAAAGCCGCGGATAATATTTTTGCAAAGAAAAATGTTGCTTCAAATGATCTCAGGAATCTCCCATTTCCGGCTGTTGAAGGAATTTTGGGACACCCTGTATATATATATATATATATATATATATAGATCTATGTTAGTTATACAAAAAACAAATTTTAAATTTTCTTTAAGAGCCCTAATAAAAAATTTAAAAAAATGCCTTTTTTATTTTTGCATGTAACCTTGTGAATTATAATTTTTTGGAAAATCTTTTTTGCTTATCATGTCATAAACCAATGCTTCTAATTGATTATAAAGAATCAGGTCGTTTGGTATTATAAAAAAGTTATTCTGTTTCAAAGGGCGTTCGAATACTTTCATGAGCCACTGTAAGCCTTATATAATCTTACCAAAACGTTTTTAAATTGATGTTAACAGGTAAACTTTTGATCAATTTGTTTAGTTTAATTAATTATTAAACGTCTAAATACATATGTAAAAGTCTCAATCGATCACTGTGATCTCTCCAAAGATTTTGTTTCAACTAAACGCAGACAGAACGGCGAACCTTAGTCGAAACCTTACCTGCAGCATAGCATAAAAACAGCTGGCGCCTCGATAATCTAAACAGCTCGCTAGAAGAGTCTCTTAATTGTTAACTATGATTCAATGACAGATATACTTACCCAAAAACAGTGATACTCACTAAGAAAAACTAAGAAACTCTTAGTCCCCCCCCCCCCCCCAGTTGTATTATTACCGTTCATTATATTTTTAGCAATAAACTTAATAGATTACTTATATTATTGTTAAAAATGACGGTAATTATTTACATTAGGGGCTTCCTCACCGATTTCGACGACGTCCAAATATGTTGTCAAGGTCATCATTCTGAACAACTTTTTCCTATACATGTTACCGCCGCTCGATTTTAGTTTTCGAGATATTCGCAAAAAATTATCGCTAATACTGTATCGAATTTTTCGTACTTCTGCACGCTCTGCGGCAACGTAAGGCTGTCCCAGCGCACAGTGCGTCGTATTTATTTATAAATAAATGGTATATCTAAAATAAATTCATGTAAACAGATATACATTTTAAAATTATTGATTTTTTATTTTTGCCCTCTTGGCCGACGCACTGTGCGGCGCGACGTTTGTTTACATTTTGCTTCTACACACGCTGTGGAGATGAGAGAAAACAGAGTCTCACTCTCATCATATATATTATATATTATCTATATCATGTATTATACATTATATATATTATATATCATATATTATACATTATATATTATACATTGTATATTATATATTATATACTGTGTATTATATATTGTATATTATGTATTATATGTATATTGTATATTATATATATTATATAATTTATATGTATATTGTATATTATATATATATTATATAATTTATATATATAAAATATATTATATAATATTATTGATTTCAATTTCAAATCTAACCCAGACCTACTCCGATCACTTTTCGAGATGTTGAAATTTTTATTTATAATATTATATATTATTATATTATTATATATTATTATTCTATATTTTATATTATATATATATATATATATATATATATATATATATCACACGTTGCCACGGACCGTCCAAGAATGCACAAAATTCAATACAGTATTAGCAATAGTTTTTTGCAAATATCTCGAAAACTAAAATCGAGCGGCGGTAACATGTATAGGAAAAAGATGTTCAGAATGATGACCTTGACAATATTGTGAAGATCATCAAAATCGGTGGGGAAGCCCTTAAAGTAAATAATTACCAAAATGACCTACTTGTTTTAGATAGGTATGAACTGTTAATGCAATTGCAAAAATATTCATATTTGGATGGTATTTAAGTACTATGTATGTATATGTGAATTGCTATGCGTCAGGTAACACGTCCCGATAACTTTAAACAATCATAATTTCTACGGTCGGATCGGGTCCGATATGATTTTTGTGGGGATATGTAGCGGAAGGTCTAATGAAAATGATCTGATTTGTCCGATTAGGTCCATTAAAAGATACACCTTGCACACAAATTCTAAAAAAGTATATACATAGATTTTATTAATTTCCATAGATTTTCATAGATATTCATAGATTTTATTTCATTAAATATCAATTGTTACCCCAAAGAACTGTTTTTCATTTACACAAAAGAGCCAGAAGAAATATTATTGGCTGAAATTTTTTGGCAATTTTTGGCTGAAAAATACTGCATCCCAAATGTCTATCTTTGTGAATTTATATTAACTACAGTTTTTGTGAACAGACATTAATATTTTCAGCTTCGATGTTGATGGACATTTAGGAAGCAATACAAATTTATTAGAAATCGATATGAGAAAGTCGACTTTTTCATGAAGTGTCACTAAATTTCTCGATGCAGCACATTGTGCGGCCTCGGAATCGGAATCGGCTCGAACCGTGGACTTTTTCTCGAATTAAACAATGATAAAATGCATAATGAAATAAACAAGTGCGAGCGATGCAGAATTGCAACGATTGTAACAAGTGCAATTAAAATACGGTCGCGTGGCGAATTTTTTTGCAACTTCACAAATGTGTTTCTGAACGGTGGCTGTTAAAGGGTTGAAAGGAGTTAGGGTCGCGAAGAAAATCGGTACACATACATATTAGTTTCGCGGACAGGTCGGGCCGAAAGCTGTCGGATCGGGTCGGCCTCATTTCCCTTGCAGATCGTTGTTGTAAAATGCGGCTAGTGTGCAGGCACGCGAGCTGTCCGTTCGCGAATCGTGGCGAAAAACCCGAAGGAGTCACGTATAGGCTGCACGCGTTATCGTCGAGCCCGGAGAGCCGCGATCGGAATTGCCGCGCAGGAATGTTCGTAATCGTTTGACCGGCGTGATTGTTTATTGCGCTACGTGACCGAGATATATTCGACGTGTTTTATCATAAGCCGGCTTACGAGTACCGGTCGAGTCTCAGTGAACACAAGCGAAATTTCGACAACGGGAAATTAACCCTCTGACGTGTATGGTATACGGTGACTCCCACAAATATTCGGACACTCTTAAAAAGTCTATAACTTTTTTAATATTGTACTACACGATTTGAACTTTTTTGGGAAGCTAGAGTGACTAGTTTTCCACAGGACGTGATAAGAAATTTTTGCAAAAATTACAATTGATCGGAATCGTAGAAAAAACACTAAAAGTTGCAATTTTACAACTTTTTTACGTGGGCATATATTGAAAATTTAAAAAAATACGTTTTCTACGAAATCGGTTGATGTTGCAATGAGCTACAAACATTTAAAGATGGTAGAAATTGCAGATTTTCACGATTTTCGGCCGTTAACCGCAGATTCTTGCATCTTTCAATGCCTGTCGTTTTTTTCCCCGCATCAACCGATTTCGATGAAACTTTCACAGTGCGTATAATTGACACAGATCTACAAAACGTATTTTTTAAATTTTCAATATAGGCCCACATTAAAAAGTTGTAAAATGCAACTTGTAGTACTTTGTACACAATTACGACCAATTGCAATTTTCAAAAAAATGTCTTTTCACATCCTGTAGTAAACTAATTGCTCTAGCTTCCCAAAAAAGTTCGAATCATATAGTCCAATTTTAAAAAAGTTATTAAAATTTTAAGGCTTTTTAACAGTGTCCGAATATTTATGGGAGTCACTGTTGAAGAAAAATAATTGATTTCTGTCTGTGTGTGTGTGTGTGTGTGTGTGTGTGTAAAAATAAAAGATTTCTATCGAGGATTATTGCAGTATTTATGAGACAGACCGTACACGAATAAACATCTGCAGTATGTATACAGATAACAGCCGCTTCCTGACTCATATACTCGCGTATAACAGTCGTTACACGACTATAAATATATATTGATAATGCAACGAAAAAATTCTGTACAGATGATTCAGCCTCTATTCGAATATTTCCGCGGTCTATAGTAAATGATTAACTACATATAGTCGACTATAATGGGTATAATGAGAGGAGTTATCGGAAGAATCAAACGGAGATACATATAAATCCCTGAAAATTCGATTAGAAAATAAAAGTTTCACCGCGCGACTTATTGTGTGAAAATTATGCCGATCCATATTTATCGAGCCGCGATTACACACCGTCGCTGATTCGGCTGATGAATAATTTTCGCCGTACGACGTTGCCCATTGTTTAACAAACCGGCGGCGTTCGTCTCACAAATTGTTAAACAATGTTATAAATAATTTAACAACTCTCGCGCGTTTGATCGGCTCGGCGACCTCGTTTCGAATTCGTTGTTACGCGGACGCCTTCGACTAATTAAATCCGATCTCAACGTGAAAATGAATGTTTAAATGATCGTTAATCGTTGCGTATGCATTACATACATTGTTCGGAATTGAAAAGCGCGCTGGGTAGGCGTCGTATCTCGTTACGTTGGATTAGCTAATTGGTTATTAAAAAACAGAAACACCGACGAACAAACATATCGAGTGTAATTACGTTGCCGAGGGAAACGTCTTCTTTCCGAACGGCGAACGCCGAACGGTAAATGATCTTCCCACACTAATGCGGTCTATGGCGTACTCTTTTCAATGCTCGACCGCCCGTATCTCTAATGGCGGAGGGATAATTATGTGTGTAGTCCCCCACGGATCACCCTATTTGTCTTTTCCATGACGGACGAGCCAGAGAAATTCATTTTGATGACGACAGACCGGTACGCAAACTCGGGGATTATGCGGATAAATTATTTCGACGATGCCCCGCCCTTTGTTTAGGGGAGTACCTTTCCCTTAACTTCGTCTCGTGCCATTTCACTATTAGAATGCCAGAGAAAATCGATCGACGCTCTAATGTCCAAGAAAAAGAATTTCCTGCACACTCATTTTCCTCCATGCATTTTATATGTACATTGTATTTTAAATTAGCATACGTCTAATTTATAATTTATAGAGTATACGTCATCACAAATCAAGTTCTCACCCACGTACCGAGGCATTACTTGTACACTCCGGGACGAGAAGATAGTATATTTTTAGTGTCTTTCTCAACATATATGAATGAAATGAAACAAAGCTTCATTAACTTATGTATTTTTATTGAATAAAGTAGAATTATTAACGCGCGAAATATAGAGATACAAAATGATAGCACACTTAACGAAAAACTTGAAATATAACAGAATTAATCGATAAAAATCAATGCTCAATATTTTGTAGGACCTCCTTTACAGCTAACGACTTTGACCATTCGGTTTGGTAAATATTTATACAATTGTTTAATACTGTTTTGGCTAATATCCTTCCTTTTCGGCAAATTGTAAGCGGAACGCTTTATTCTCCATATTTAACCAAGGTTTCTTTTGCAATTCTCTTCGCGCTAAGTGCTTGCATTTTTGTAAAACACAACGTGCATTCTTTCCGTTAGTGTTTACGCAAACACTTTCGGCGATTTGTTTCGCAGTAATCCTCGAACTTGATGCTGTTCTCAATGTTGCACGTTTTTCACGGGCAGTTAAACTTTGTGGGCGCCCAGAACTCTTCATTTTCCCGTAATTTTCAGGGTTATTTAACAAGCTCATAATAACTTTTCGGCACCTATTTACAGTTTTTGATATTTCTGTAATTCAATCTTGTTCTTCCTTTAAGTTTTTTCCTTTCCTTAAGCTGGTTCTCTTCCACGACCCAATCTTAACGATTTAGTATGCCGTTTTACTAAATAAGCACGAAAGAAGCTAGTACCCACTGTATCAATCACGTTTTGCAATGAATGTTTGCTCTTCGGTAACTTCTGCACAACTGACGAATGTAAAACTGCTAGCTATGCTATCGTTTTGTCCCGCTTGTGTGCCTCAATATTTACATTTGCATTTCGAAAATTCTATCGAAGTAAATATCGTGTAAATATTCATCAGATTGTATGCACAGCCATGTTAAAGTATGTTGACATATTAAAATATTCGTTTCCTTCAGTTTAATGTACTAAATGAGGAAAAATAGATCTCTTTCGCACGTACCGAGGCATTACCGTAGTTTTGTGTACGGTAAAATTTCCAAAGCAAGGTCGAGTGTGGAAACAATGGAACGTGGAGCAATCGGTTCGAGGTCGATCCATCGATAACGATACAGAATGTCTGGCGACAGAAGTCGCAGTTCGATAACACTTGGTCCGCCCTTCCACTGCAATTTCGTTGCGAATAATCCGGCCGGACTAGCGTTACCTGGAGCCACGCGACAGCCAATTAAGAGAGGTCCATTCGTCTTCTGTATGTATGTACTCTTGTACCGTCGCGTCGCGTCGCGGCGCGCCACGCTCGTCAGTCGATGTTTGCTCGCCCGTTGGTGAAGGTGTCGCGTCGCGTGGTTCCGTGTCCGTGGAAAACAAAGCTTGTTTTCCAGAAAACTCTTCTCACTTCCTCGCACGTCCACACGTCTCTTTTTCTCTCTCTCTCTATACGGCAATCCGAGTCGACGAGTGACTTTCAAGAGCATCGCGTTGTGAACGACACTGTTGTCCCTTGTGTAAATAGTGCAAGTAGGAAATTCGGGAATTAATCGAATTCGATCTCGGATCAGATAGATCGGTCTGTCGACGATCGGTATACGCGGAGGAACCAAGCAAATCGATCGTGTCATTTCTTCGGTGAATTCCGAGGAGATCTCTGCCACACCGGGAATAGGGTCAACTATTGTGGACAGCCTTGGAGGTAGTCCCAAGTTCGCTCGAAAATAAATGATTTCGGAGTTGCCGAGAAACTCGAATGATTTCAACGACGGTCCCTCGTCTGTGAGAGTCAGTCGGCGATTTCCCGGTGCCACGTACCCCTATCAAGAAAATGTTTTAGTCTTGCCGCTTCGGTCTTGACTTGACCGCGGCGAAATTTCCTATACATATGTGTCAAGTACGGCATACTTTCGTAGATACGTGAAAGTAGACCGAGATTTTATTTGATTTCGTTTCGTCTCCGAGCGTGTACTATAAACTGTAATACAAACGATTTATGGTATGCAAATAGCAAATGGTTATTTCGAAAGTAGCATTTCAAGTAACCGGTTAATTGTTGGACAGAGTTTGTTCACTATTTAAACTCGGTTCACAAGTTTTTCGTACACGTCAGTTTCGAAAAATATGTATTTGCATAATATTCCGCAGTATACTAATTAGACTGCGGACTCTGCGTATTCGTATCAGCAGGATCACACGGACGATTTAATTCGAGATCGGAATTGTTCTGGATTATGAATCAGGAAAATACTGTTTGCTTTTCATTTGTATATTTGAAAGAACGTCTTTCATTAAACAGAGATCGAGTTTTTAAAGAATAAAGACATTGAGGCTCGAATAGAAGAATATTGTTGAGTGCGTTCGGTGCATAGTGAGGATCGATCTGTGAAGCAGACGAAGAGAGAGGTGATCGAGAAGAGAAGCGGCTTACGATCTAGGAAGGCTCCAGGTTTCCGGCTACCGGAAGTGTCCGCGCAAAGGAAAGGGGTAGCATCTTGTGATCGGTCTCGCAAGCGGAAGCCGCGAGAAAAATCGTAGAGGTCGAGTGTATTCGATTTTCTCCACCGCCGATGGGAGAGAGAGGGAAAGTCAAAGGGCGGAAAAATGATCACCGTGCCGATATCCGCTTCGAGCCCTTACATGAAGGTTACGTCCTACAGCGATGCGAGCGCCATTGGCAAAAAGCCTGCAGTAAGTAGATCGAGAAGTCGTTGGCATTATTCAGGCGGTGCGGCGGGTCGCGGGTCGCGGGTGTACGTGCACCAAAATGCACCGAAACCTTAAGTATGTCCTGGAGGTAATAGAAAAATGCAACAGCATTTTTGAAAATTTGACAAGATATAATTCTTACGAAATTAATGCAATTACCGAAGTTCGGGTTCGATTCACTGCACCGTTTAAGAATTATAGCAACTTAAAGTTCGCGCATTTTAACACGTCTTCTTATGGAGAATTCATAAAATTCCACTTCAAACCCTATTTAAACCTTGAAACTCGTTTTTTTAATATGTAGTAAAAATTATGTAGGGTAACTGCACCAGTGAATAAACGGGCACCAGTAAATGAACGATTTTGTATATTTCTACAAGTTTTAAGCCAATTATTAGAATGTAGTGTTCATTGACTGGTATTTTTTATATTTTTTATTTAACGTTTAATAAAGAAAAATAATAATAATTTCATTTTATTTGTGTGTTCATTTATTTTTGACAAATAAAGTATAGGGAGCCATTTGGCATATATGAGATTCCTTTAATTCACACACACACACATATTTTTTAAAAAATAAAATATCTTCCTGAACAGTTTCTCAAATGTTCATTCACTGGTGCAGTTACCCTAATTAATTATGTTCAAAATTTATTAGGATTGACTAAACAGTTACAGAGGAAAAGAATTATAAACTGTTACAAAACGTCAAAATCTTGTTGTCTCTCACTAGCATGGAAGCGCGACAAGTATAGACTACTGAATATAGCTACATAGAGTACAGTATTCGCAAAAGTTTAATGCAAAATATACTCATGAATGGCTTTCATTGCCAATATATTGATGGATTTCGAATTTCTTGTACTTTTGTCTACCATTGTACCTCCAGAATATCCTTAAGGGTGCACGGGTAAGATCGGCAAATTTATGTATCCTGCCTTAAATTTTAACTGAATAAATCAATTTGTTATTAAAATTAAGGCTGAAACTTTACTGTCAAATTCCGTGCATTATTATAAACATGCGTCCCTCGCGAGCTATTTGGTCTTTTAATTTGATTTTTACAGGGTGTGTTTAGCATTATAAGACCTTCAATCTCCCAAGAATATTATTTTAAATAATCGCAATTTGTCCTAATTTTTTATGTTTAACATTTATCAACTTTGATTAGAGTTTTAAAAAAATTACAGCATTTGATAAGTACTTATGTGTATGCTGTTCAATATTTTATTCTTATAGATTATATATAATTTTAAAATTGTTTATAAATATCTATAATCTTCCAATTGAGTACTAAAGAAAGTACCACACACACAAAAGGGGGGTTCCTTTGAGATTTTGTATTATATTGATATGACGGTCGACCTTAAGTGCATAAATATACACAAATGTTAAAAATAGTAGAAATTTATGTTGACGTTCAGACGTGTGCGTTCGCCGTTCATGCCTATCGAGTTCTCACTCGAGTCTGCGTGAAACGATAAGACACTATGTTTAGTCATTATGTGATTATAAATATACAGTCCCTTATTTTCAATTGTTTATACGATATCCGTCATAGTCAGGAGTATCAGACATGAAACTAAAGCCGGACATACTCAATCGCAAACGCGTCCAAGTTATTAATAATCTGTAAATTCAATTTCCTACAGTATTTATGTTTATTCTACATATTATATTTATAATATTCTGTAATAGTATTTTTGTTAGTGTGTGTTGTATTATATGTATATCATTTAGTTTATGCGTATTATTTATATAATATGTTCCGTCGCGGAATAATGACGACTTCAACAAGTCCATCGAAAATAACAGAATAAAAAAAAAAAACATAAAAAACAAAGTCTCGCAATCGAAAAAGAAATTTTTTTTATTAAATAATTAGAAAAAAAAATTTTTTATATACTAATCGATTCGTCTTTGCATTTTATTTCAAAAAGTATTACGGTACTTTACTCGAAAATTGCATAGTTTCAGAGTTATGACTTTTTTCCCGAACGCTCATGTAGTCGACACACTGTGCGCTGCTCCGTTCGGAAGGTCACTTAAAATTTCCACGTTATTCAAACAAATGTGTTTCATAAATATTTGTTTCTGAAAGCAAACGTTTGCGAAAACAAAACCATTCAAATTGAAGGACATCGAATGTTTACAAATATTTCAGAGCCATGTACCATATATACGAATCAAAGCAAAACAACAATATATGTATAATATAAAAATAACAATTTATATAACAAGATAGAAAACGATCAGTGTCGCCAATCTATTAAATCAAAATGTACCATCCAACTTGAAGGCCACTAGATAATGAAAAACATTTAATCTCGTAAATCTAGTTTAAGCAGTAAGGTGAAGTGCCCTAAGAGAGTGTGGACAATCCAAAAGTGATACCTAAATCTGGACAATTGAATTTTCATAGTAAAATCAATAATTATGAGATTAAATAATTATATTATATAATCTGAGGCCTTAGCTACAGGTAGGTGTGAATATTATTTCATTAAGACATCAATTGAAATTTAAAAATAAATCAAAAGTTCATCTGAAAACAGTATACAAAATAGTCTATTTACATGCGAGTCATGTGCATTTATAGTTTGTACTTTTACTAGAAAAAAAGATATAATTTAAGCATCTAGACAAAAAATAATTATCACGCATAATAATATTGATATTTTAAAATAAATTGGCAATAAAACTTAACTTAAATAATAATTATTAATTCAAATATTAAATGTCCAAGTTTAGGACTGCTGTGAAATATAAGTACTCCATACTGGGACGCGATTGCAGTAGCTCTGTCCAACTATAAACTTATATTCTATGTGTATACGCCTTAAGTCGGACAAGTGTTTGCGACTAAAATCAACCCGTAGTTTTAAATTATTATTAGCTTAAACAAATTACTATTAGCTTGTATAATGTATATAGAAAATGTGTTCCGGTTGTGACGTTAATAGTACTTAATTTTTATGCCATAAATCTATCAGTATTAATACCTAACCTCAAAAATTAATTATTCATGTCGATATAATTCTTAAAAAAATGTTTTCCATCACTAGAAATAAAACTTGATTCCAGTCGAAAAAAGTAATTATGTAATAAGTATCATAAAAAACAAATTTAAAAGTAAGAGTAAGCCAAAAGTGTACATAAAACATATGGATATTATTAAAAATGACAGATTGAAGGAAAATAGAAGAACGAATAAAAATAAAAAATCGAACAGAAATCGAGAATCTCATTCTGTTGAATCCATCGTACAAGTACAAGCTCTCAATACAGTGTGAGCCAATTCAAGATTCCAGAAAGTACGCTTTCTAGAATGAAAAATTTAAGTTCGGTGGATGCTAACAAAGGACCACCAACTGTACTGTCGAAGACATGTGTGCATCATTAAAGATTTAATAAAGTTCGATGTTATAGATCAGGCATGGGCTTTTTGCTCGATCGGAGGCATTCTCAAGGATTACCCCCACTCCTCGTAAATTAAATTTGTCCCGGTGTAGGCTTTATTTACATCTGTCTAGGTACTAGTTTAGATTGGATTTAATATGTTCAATTATAGGTTTGCATTATTCTTGTGCTAATACAATTAAAATATTAATCTAAACAATGATTTTTTGATTTCTAATTACTTTACAAAATGTGAATTTTATGTTAAAACACTTAAAAAATTATTTTCGTTTATCTAAACTGATAAAATTAAAGGTAGCGAAAAATACTGCGCAGCCTTCGAGCATTTCACCTTAACAAATGCATTGTGGAAACAACGATCGGCTCTGTCGCTTCCGGGAGCCGGAAGAGACAGTTTCGCCACGTGGATCTATCGATTGCATTCGTTATCGAGTTGTTGCTACATCGATCGGTGAGGATATTTCGTAACTGCGTCTCAGCTGGATCGCCACCAGCGGCAGTCTCGGGTTTTCATTATTCATCGTTAGCTGCTTATCGGGATTATTTCGTTCGGGTATCATCGAGAGGAAGTTCGCTGGCCTCATGATTTTTCCATGTCTTCTCGCCTTCTATCCTTCGCAGGAGGTGGTATTTTCGTGAAGCCGGGCGTAACGGCAGCTAAATTTACTATGGCGGTCGAACGTCTCTCTGCCAGAGAAAAGACCGTTGATCGACGACCGTGTTCCGACAATTCCGTGAAAAACTCTGTCACGGATGCCTCGGTGGTCCGCGACAGTTCTTGGACCACGCTCGGTTTTCCCAGTGCCTAAGAATACCGTTGCATTCTCACCTCTACCTTGCACGCGGTGAAAGTTACGTAAAATACGAAACACCGCTAAATCGAGCCGCGGCGCGATCACTATGTACTGGGCCCCGAGACCGAGACGTATTTTAAATAGTAAATAGTAAATAATCCTATTTATTTTAAAGTATGTGCACAACTTTGAAAATAAAATATTTTATTTGATGCAGTAATTTCTCAAAATAAAATATTCTATATTTGAGCCAGTAATTTTTTTGAAAATAGTATTTTATTTGAAGAATATTGAAAATATTTGTATTTTCTCTTTATTTTCAATTTCAATTTTAAGTATTATTGCTGAAAATAATGCTTCGAATTCAATACATGTATGGGTGTAAATCGTTTCTTAACGATAAGATATAGACTCTATGTTTATGCGGCTCCTCGGAGTATTATGACAATGCAAAAAGTAAAATATTTTATTTCGTGTTTCTGATTGTTAAAATAGAAATATTTTAGTTTGAGGATCAAGCTGTTCGAAATAGAAATATTTTATTTTGAGGTTCAGATTTTGTTAAAATAGAAATATTTTATTTATAAAATTGCGTATCTTATTTAAAATACTATTTTCTTTAAGTAAAATAAAATCTAATATATATATATATATATATATATATATATATTAATTAGTATTTGAAATGTTTGTTTCGCGCGCGCCAAATAATGCCCACCTCTGCGCGAGAGCCTCGATGCGAGTCCACTGGATGATTCTTCTGGCAAATGCACGGGGACCTAGTAAAGCAAATGTTTTCTCAAACGAATGATTCGAGAGAAAAAGGTTTTATCAATTCTACGAAATCGAGGAATAATGTCGGTGCTCGATATAATTGACATTTCGGTGTCGAAGTTTTCACATACATCAAGACACTCCACACTCTACATACGTATGTCCTATGCACGTATGTTTTCATTAATACGACCGCGAGTGACAGTGTCTACGTCAGAGGCGATAGATCAACAGAAACTTGTTTAAAACGCATTTTCATGAGCGGCCTTACCAGTTCGGTGTATAAATAACCATACTTTTCCGAGCACCGCTCGACACGATACCTAAAAATGTAGCACGAGCGAAGCAACGCATTCTTCGAAAGAAAACACGTGTACTGTTAATAAGAATCGAAAGAAACAGATAAGAATGCAGAGCCAGTCGTTGGACTTCGCAGACTGTAGAATGGGAATAAAAACCTGCTCTCAGATTCGCGCGGACACATTTTTCTCCTAGTGCCAGCGTTTCAGCGTAGCAGCATCTCTCGTTCGTGCTTTTTAATAATGGCCACGGGAACACGGCTCGAGGAAAACTCTACGGTTGCGTAATAAACAGGAAAATGAATGTTATTTAGCGTAGCAGCTCGAAGGCTACCTGGCCGAGGATCCGCTCCTTCGCATTCCACATTCGTGCATCACATTCTCCGCTTCGGGTATTGTTCGATTTCCATTTCGCGTTGCCAGTGTCAGTCGTTGGTATTGTTTAACTTGAACCCCCCCCCATTTTAGTACAATCTTTCACTCAAGTTAGCAAACCAAATACGATACTTGCTGACAACAATGCGAACATGCATTTGTCAACTGTCACGCTGGCGATTAAATCTATAAATAATTCATTCGTAATTGGACGTTCTCTAATAGCTTTTGCAGAAAAACATTTCCGTCTTCATCTTGAATTAAAGCTGCTGCTCTTGACGATTTTATGGCAGCCATTACCCGCTCCAATCGTATCAATTTTCTTTTGTTTATTTTTAGACCCGCTTCTTCGAGATCATTGCCAATCCTCTTATCTAATCATTCCTATCGATTGTTGAAACTCTGGGTCAGAATGGACCCGAGATCGAAGCGTTAGAATTGCAAACGATCGGCAAAAGCAGGGACGAGCAACCTGTTTCTACAACGGGCCAGCTACAAATTTAAAAATTTTGCGCGGGCCGCATGTACGAAACTTATGATTTGACTGCGGATCTTTATGCAAAATAAAAAATGTTTGCATTGCCAAATAACAATTTCATTTTTCTTTTAATTATCTTATTAAGGTGAAACACACACTAATACACTGGTGGCCTTAAATCTTTTTAATACCTCCACTGTTTTAAATTGCATGTACCCATTTTTATCATAAATGCATAAAATCCGCAGTCTACTTATGATAATGCTGAATGGTGAAATCAAGTTATCTCTTTCTTAACACAATAAACCAACAATAAAAAATTACAGAAATGAATCACTCATTAATAGAAATACTATGTATTTAAAAAACGGCGAAAGATATACAGTGGGTGTACAAAGTATTCGTACACTTTTTAACAACTAATAACTTTTTTGTAATTGTGCCAAACCACCTGATTTTTTCGAGTCAATTAGAAGCATTGGTTTACGAAATGATATGCAAAAAAGATATCCTGAAAATTATAATTTATAAGGTTATATGCAAAAATAAAAAAGGCACTTTTTTAAACTTTTTTATTTGGGTCCTTAATGAAAATTCAAAATATTTGTTTTGTGTTAGTTATACACATGTGCTGAAAATTTCGTCGGAACCGACTGAATACACACGAGCTACAAGCAATTAAAAATTGCGAAAATTGTAGTTTTACACGACTTTTGATCAATTTCTGCTTAAAATCCACAGAATCGTACATCTTTCGATGCGTGTCGTTTTTTCCTGCGTGAATCGATTTCGATGAAATTTTCCGTATGTGTATAACCAACATAGATCCACTAAAGATATATTTTAAATTTTCATTAAGAGCCCAAACAAAAAAGTTTAAAAAAATGCCTTTTCTATTTTTGCACGTAACCTTGTAAATTATAATTTTTCGAAAATCTTTTTCGCATATCATTTCGTAAACCAATGCTTCTAATTGATTATAAAAAATCAAGTCGTTTGGTACAATCATAAAAAAGTTATTAGTTTTTAAAAAGCGTACGAATACTTTGTACACCCACTGTATGTCTTTTGTAGAACAGCGGGACACTGTGGGAATTTTTAAAAGTCGAAATGTAAAATCTTTGAAGGGCCGCACGAGAAAGTGTGGCGGGCCGCGGGTTGCTCATCCCTGGGCAAAAGTAAGTGTCGCGTGTTGGAGATGCAGCAGAGGATATTGCCGGCACTCGCGAGTTTATAACATTTCGATCACGTATAGTGGCCGTTGCATTCGCGATTTACGGTGTTCTTGGAATCGTCGCGTCGGAACCGTCGTGCATTGGGAACCGATAGCGAAAAATTCGCGCGCGCCTCTTGCACGCGAAACGAGTCGCGCAGTGGCTTCAGCCAGCCATAGTCAGCCATAGTGAATCGTGCGACGAGCGACGCGACGAGGAGATCGTCGAACGCGCGTAACCATATCATTGCCGTGATCTGTGAACATAGTCGTTTCTGCAGTCGAGTGTCGGCGATAAGACGCAACAGTTTTTTGCCCTTTACCTAACAACTGCTCCGTTTGTTTTCGTTGTCGGTGCTATGAATTTCGGTCACGCGATTCGCTGCGTTCCTCTTCCGTTTCCGCAGAAACGCGGAATTTTCCCGGAGCCATGCTTTTGCTGATCAATTCTACTGTTTATGCAGTGTTCTATTAGGTTGTCCTAAAAGATGCAACGTTAAAAAAGTTAATTTTTACTGGAAATGACCTCGGGAATCATCCCGTTCAAGGAAGTACATTTTTGGAACACTTTCCCTAGTATGTAGCACAAAAATATTGGATAAATATCTTTTTCAAATATTGGTAAAATATTTTTTAAGCCACACTTTTTCATATGAGAAAAATATTGGATCTGAATATTGTATACATATACAAGAAATGTCAATTGAATGTTTAGAAAATATAAGCTAAATATTCAGAGAATATAAATTAGATATTTTTAAAAAATATAAAGTAAATATTTAAAAAATGTGAAACTAATAGTTAAATAACATTCAATTAAATCTTCAAATTTAAGAAGAAGTTATAACAAAAATTAGAAACTATATGTAATACTACTTTCTGTGCACTGCTTGAGGGAATATTCAAACTTTGTCTTCGAAAGGAGCTTATTAAAATTCCGAAATTTTTATGCAGTTGGCGGGATTCGAATTCGGGATCTCCGGTTACGTGATGATGTGCTTTCTCGCTAAGTCATGCGGACCTATATTGTGACATTCATAACTTTTTACTTATAAAGACTTTTGAGCATTTCTTTCTTTTTTTGAGCCTTGATATCAAATCATATAATTATTAGAAGAGATAAACTTCTATTAAACAATTTTTTTAGGTAAAAATCAAGGTACTTTTTTTTAATGAAGCATCCTATTAGTATAGTGACGACAAAGATATATGTATATATGTTTTTTCTTAAGTACTTCAATCGTACGTAAGCATAGAAACACATACAATATATTTGCTAAATAAACAACAATCAAACAATTTTTATTCTAGATAGCTATCGAATAATGAATAATGTTCTCCGCTGCAACAGGGCCAGGGCCTCTCCCAAATACTTTGACAGCAGTCAAATTCGTGTACAGGGTATTTCACGCAATTGTGTTTCAGGCCATAACTCCGTTATTAATTATTAATGCATTTACGAAAAAATATCAAAGGTGAAAGATAAATGGTTCGAAGAAAACACTACATTCGTAGACTCATAGATTTTTTTAGGTGCATCTGGGCATGTGCAATTAACAATTGCATCATTTCTCTTTAAATAGAAATGCATATTTTTTGTTGCACTAATCGATTCCTCTGATTCTAAGTATCACTGATTCCTCACTAAACATATTTTTGCTATGGTACCCTAATAATTTTTTTACGTAGAATAAACAGAGGAATCGATCAGTGCAACAAAAAATATGCATTTCTATTTAAAGAAATGATGCAATTGTTAGTTGCACATGCACAGTTACACCCAACAAATCTAAGGGCCTACGCTCTTCGAACCATTTATCTTCCTCTTTTGATATTTTTTCGTAATTGCATTAATAACGGAGTTATGGCCCGAAACAATTGCGTGAAACACCCTGTATTTTCTAGCGCTGCGAGCCTAATCTCCAGTATTACAATGTGAAGTATCAGTATTCATAATGTGAAATAAATATTATCTGTATATTAGGAAGAAATATTCCATTTCTAATATTACACATAAAGATTCATTTTATAATGAGAAAAAATATTTTTTTCATAATATGAAATAAATATTATCTGTATAATAGGGAAAAATCTTCTATTTCTAATATTAAATAAAGATTCGTTGTATATTTAGAAAGAAATATTTTTCTCGTAACATGAAATAGATATTTCCTGCATATTTAAAAAAAATATATATTTGCTAGTTAATGTAAAATAAATATTGTATGTATATTTGAATATTAAAAACAGATTGAATCTCGTTTTAATATCATATGTATACAATATTTTGTGCTACTAGGGTTGTATTTACGTATCGATAGATTTTTGTCGTTCTTTTTGCGCGGCCCATCCGCAAAGAGTACAATGTCATCGCTGAAAATTTCGATGGCGATTCTACAATAGCGTGCGGGAACGTTCTAGACGAATTCGTCCGGGGTCGAGCGCAGCAGCCAACTCATCTAATTATATGCAGACAGCTTGTCGCTCCTATTCCTTCCCCGAATACCGGAGCTTTCACTCGCGTTATTTAAATATCACGATCTCACGACGAGCTAAACGCTCCTGTTATTACCGATTCCCGTTATATTCGAAGCATCTGCTTGACAGTGGAACTTCCGCAAGTTTGCTTAATCCATTCACTATCTCCAAAGTATTTTTTCTCTGTCACAATGTGTAATTATGCGCCGCGCATGGCAAATGCATCGTAGAACGTTTGTTTTGTCTTCGGGACACTGTAGCAGGCGAATGAAGAACTGTTGTTATCGGTAAGGCGTAGACCGAAGGCACCACTGCGCCGGTCACCGTCACTTACTCTTTCTACCAGGTATGCAAATATGAAACCGGAATTTGCCCATAGGTGGCTCTAGCTGTCAATGTAGTTACCGTCAAACCGCGTCATTGACGCCATTTTCTTATTTTGACATCTGGTAACAATTTTCAACTCACAACCATACAAGTTTCATACAACAGCATAGTTTTTAATAGCGTTGAACATGTCGAATTTTGTGCCTGGACACTACGATTTGCGGACAGCATTGATTTTCTGTTTCCATGTCAAGAAAACTGCTGCAGAATGCTCTTGGTAAATCACAGTGCTTCGAGTGGTTTAAAAAATTCAAGAATGGCGATTTTGATGTGACAAACGATGAACGTAGAAGACTACCGAAAAAGTTTGAAGACAGCGATCTGCAAGCATTGTTGGACGAGGATGACGCTCAAACGCAACAACAACTCGCGGATCAATTAAATGTGACACGAGAAGCCGTCTCCATACGTTTGAAAGACACGGGAAAGATTCGGAAGATGGGCAAATGGTTCCACATGAACTGAATGAAAGACAGCAGGAAAACCGAAAAACCTCTTGTCAAATGCTACTCGCCAGCTACAAAAGAAAGTGATTTCTCCATCGAATTGTGACTGGCGATGAGAAGTGGATATATTTCGAGGATCCTAAGCGTAGGAGATCATCGGTAACTCCAGGCGAACCATCGACATCGACTGCAAGGCCAAATCGGTATGGACGGAAGACGATGCTCTGTGTTTGGTGGGATTAGAAGGGTGTGAATCTATTATGAGCTGCTAAAACCTGGCGAAACCGTTAATACTGAACGCTACCGACAACGAATGATCGATTTGAATCAAGCTTTGCGTGAAAAACGACCGGAATATCAAAAAAGGCAACACGAAGTGATTTTGCTTGATGATAATGCACCATCGCACCCAGCAAAACCGGCAAAGTAAACGATTGAGGCGTTTAGTTGGGAAATACTTTCGCATGCGGCTTACTCACCAGACTTGGCTCCATCCGATTATTACTTATTTGCATCGATGGGACACGCACTTGCTGAGCAGCGCTTCACATCTTACGAAAATCTACGAAAATGGCTCGATGACTGGTTTGCCTCAAAAGGGGAACAATTTTTTTTGGCGTGGCATCCACAAATTGTCAGAGAGATGGGAAAATGTGTAGCTACCGATGGGCAATACTTCGAATAAAATATTTTGTATCATTGTCATACAATAAACGTGTATTTTCTATACAAAAATTCCGGTTTCATATTTACATACCTGGTATATGCACACACATGGAATTGTGATATTAACCCTTAATTGGGCGCGCCTAAAAAATTGCATAAGTGGTCGCGTGGGGTGTTTAGCATCCCCAATTAGTAAATTATAAAATAAAACACGAAATGCATGGAAAATCAGACTTTTATTAATGAGAACATTTGAACTTACATATTAAACCAATCAATCAACTCAACTTTTAAACTTTTCTTTAATGATAATTAACAAATTGGAAATCTGCTTTGGGGTGTACGTTGGAAATATTTTTAGACGAATAATTAAATGAATTATTACAGAGATGACGTCAGTTTTGATCGAACTCCTCCTTCCTGCAAATCGTTGCAGAACGTTCTCACCTTGCATAAAGATCTGAACAGTCCGGCGGTAACAATGACAAATGTAAAAAGACGCTGCAGTCATTTTGTATTCCCGTCTACCGCGTCGCGAAAGTGTGTTACTCGTGGAAATTGCAACATGCAATTCCTCGAACGTTTATGCTCGTGCCGACTTCCACGTCAATTAACGATTGTACGAAGCAGAAGAAGAAGAAGAAAAAAATAGACACAACGAATGGGACGACACTGATTGTTATGGGCGAAGGTGACTGCGATCGCAACCGACACAGTTTCCATTAAATCTTCGTTCATTAATAATTAATACGTCGTTACCTGTCACGCGGTACATTTACGTAATTATAAACACGTGCGCGCACCCGCGCGCTCGCCAATGAAACATTGTAATTAAGAGGAGCCGGTCAGGATGAAATAATTATTCCCACTCGTGACGTACTCGATCATACTTTTCCCAGATTCGGTCACGAAACCTTCCTAAAAATAATTTCACAGTGTGTACGCTATTAGCGGGGGAAGCTTACCTGCACGCGATACGAATATTAATAACCGATAAGAACCGGCCGGGTGACAGTTACTTGCCCTTAAACACCGTTCCACCGTTGATCCACGCGATTAGGACAATTTTTTTAATACCACCTTCTCGTCGTTTGGTGTACAGTGTGCACTGTACAGGCTGTGGCAACCGAATGGGAACACCTAAATAACTATGTTATTTGTGGACCGAGACTGTTCGGGGCAAAGACACTGTGTAGCACGTATTGTGTATTTTAAGGGACAGATGCAACTGCAGAATCTGTTTCTACACAAGGTCATTTTCTCTTGCGGAATTTCAAGGTTATCGGTAGGTTATTGTTGATACCATAGCGTTCTTACAATTAGTGCATTAATCGTATTGAGCCTCCGGGGATAGTGGATTTATTTTCGTTGTACGTATTTATTCATAGAGAATGATAAGCAGCATCGATAAACGCTTAGGAAGTAATGCAACTATTTTCAAAGGAAACTGGGACAACCTTGGAATGAAATAAAAAGAAACGAGCAAGCAAATAACATTGCGTGATCCCTCAACCTCAAACCGTTCAATAAAATGCCACTGCTAGGATTTTAAGAAAATAAACAATAATTAGATTTACTACTGGAAGAATAAAGTTTTAAGAGCGAATGGAATACCTTAAAGATATTTAGGAAATTAGGGTGAAAATCACGAATCAGTTGACCAGCTTAAAACGGTACAACGTTCTTCTGTGTCTCTTGGCACGACCATAAATAACCGAGATATTCAGGTGTTCCCATTTAGGTGCCTCACCCTGCATTTCAACTGTGTGAGAAGATCTGATAAGAATTTATGGAGTAAACGCCCTCCGCGAACGATGGCGGCGATTTGATCCGCGAACAGGTTAACGATCTAACTAACTAAACAGTCCTGAAACAACCAAATGATCATCAACACAATTATTGAAAAATCTATTCATTCTGGTACATACAGTCAGCGGCAATATTAAGTGGACACTCTTAAAAATCGCATAACTTTTTAAAAATTGGTCCAAAGGACTTGAATTTTTTAGAGATGTTAGACCGACTAGTTCTCTAGAGAATAAGTAAACAAAAATTTATTTTTTTTTTTTTAGGATTGCAATTGGTAGGAATCATACAAAATTTAAAAAATTATGTTTTGTCAACTTTTTTATCTGGGACTGTAACGATAATTTAAAAAAATTTATTTTATAGATTTCGTTAATTTATATTATTTAAACGTTTGTAGCTCATTGTATTGTTGACCGATTTCGATGAAATTTTCCGTATGTATATAAGTTACCGAAATCTATAAAACGCATTTTTTAAATTATCGTTACCGGCTCAGATAAAAAAGTTGACAAGACATCATTTTTTAAATTTGGCATGATTCCTACCAATTGCAATCTTAAAATAAATTTTTGTTCACTTATTGTTGTGAACTATAGTGAACTATAGCCGGTCTAACATCTTAAAACAATTCAAGTCCTTTGGACGAATTTTTAAAAAGTTATTTTTAAGGGTTTCCACTTAATATTGCCGCTGACTGTACTATACGTTGGTAATATGTAATGCAGCTCTCGCCGTGTATTATAATCTAGTTGGCTCCAGTATTAATAAATTGATATTAAGTAATTCCATAGCGCTGATCAACGATGAACTCCCCCACACCGTCCTCCGCGTTAACTCGTTTAGGTGCCACATATCCTAATGAAAGGACTTAATTGTAACTTCTAAACTAATTAGATTTCCTTCCAAGAGCTTCAATACTTTTTTAAATTCGTCGGAATAAATTAGTCGCGATAAATTCCGAAGGAAACGCGATCCGGTGTGGAATTTTACGAAATGGTGGTCGTCGCCGTCGCCGCACAGTGGGTTGAAACGCGAAAAACGCGAACAAAAATCATTTCTGAAGCTATTCCTAAGTTTAAATTAATAAAAAATGGTACAGTTTTATAGATTTTGAGGTCCTGAATTCAGATTAATAATCAGATTTTGTTTAATTCCAAACCCATAAACGTTATATAAGGTTTTTTTAGAAACCGTTTTCTCGAATTTGGACGTACATATTATTAATTGTTTTATTATTAATAATAGTATATTTTTAAGTTATTATATACTAAATTCTGTATAATTTACTTAATGTTAATCGCCGGACCATACCCCATAGTCCTCCCAAAAGGTTGCTATAGCAGACAAAAAACGCGCACGTGTTCATTGTATATACAGAATACGAGAAATAAGAGAAGGCCAAAAACTATTTATTTGATTTCCACCTCAATCCAAATAATAAATAATCTTTTATTTGCAAATAAGAAATAATAATTTATTTAAATAAAAAGTTTAGTTATTATTTGCAATTAAAATCACACGTTTATTTATTATTTAAAATAAAATTTCCTATGTTTGTGGATTCATAAAATTTGATATATGGTATCCTCTTCAACACAACGGGTGAAGTAAGAATGAGAAACGTTCATGTGGTTGGTCCATAACAATCGAAAATCAAAGTACAAACCATCAATCTCTTTTCCTTTTCGCTCTTTCCGTCTCTAAACAATTGCCAATCGGCGCTCCAACAACAATACCACAATACCAAGCATCCTTTGCCCATTATTGCCTTATTATCAGACTGCGGATCTTTATGCATTTATATAGTACACAACATTGAGAAAATGAAATTCAAAATTGTAGGAAGAGTTTTAAAATTGAAGATGTCAATCTAAAAATTACTACAAAATTTGGCTGGTTTTCTTTTGGAAATGGCTTTCCTCTTTGAATGCCAAAAGACACCATACTGACTACCTGAATTTTTTGTGAGACTGGTTTTGACTGTTTTAAAATCTTTTTAGTTTTATTGCACACATGTCTACCCAATAACGTGTATAAATTTTTAATGCGCCAATCGACACCGATTGGTTTATAACTCAATTCAAGTGGAAAAAAGGCTTGAAAATTACTCTTTGGTTTCATCAACGTTTATACGTGCTATATACAACAGAAGCAAATAAAATCCATGCTTATTATTTTCGTATTGAAACACGCTTTCAGTTAAGTACATGCAAAAAATCCTTACTCATACCTGTATTAAGTTATAACGTACTCAATGAAACGATATTCTAAAAAATCCAGGAGAAGCTAAGCTGATGAATTTTTATGGAACTTCGGCATTTAATTACGGGGTATAGATATGGAATTTTGGAAAATGAAATGCAGAAAATGATGCCTCATTACTTTACCACCTCATTACCACTAACAAAAAAGTTCATAACACAATTTTACATTTTTCGTTCAGTCAGAAAAATGATTTTTGTCCGCGTTTCAACCCACTGTGCGCCGTCGCCGTGCCCGGCCCCGTCTGCGTTAAGTACGATCTGGTTTCGTCTCGGAATTTCATTGAGGGAGCAACGCGAGGCTTCGCGACTCTACACGGTTCCCGGCCCCTATTAATTCTTGGCCGTGAAGCGCGTCGGAAAAGCGGACGGAAACGATTTCTCCGGCTGGTTTTTCTCACGATCGTCGGATCACGCGAGCGTCCTTGGTTCGAGATCGCGGGTTCTTGCGAAACAGCCACCGGGTGCCTAGCGTTTCCACTTAACTGTAACCCGATGGAGCGGCGCGGCGGATCGCGGATCATCGGGGTCGAGACGACGACGTTCAATTTAATTTCCCACGTGAATTCAATCTGCTTCGCGTCACAGACTCGTCGATGATCACGCGTATACCTTGAATTGTACGATGATCAATTGGACGAGCCACGAGCCACGGCTAGAACAAACGGAGAAACCAGAAGAACGGCACGCGAACGCCTGATGGCCAGAGACCTTGCGCGAATCTTCCAACTGGTATTTATAGCGAACCCGCAAATCAAATTCGAAGCACAGTAATGTCTCTGTTTATGTCACGGAGACGTGCGCGACGTCTCTGAAAAATTTATTGTTCCCACTACCACCGATCCTTTCGGAGGGAGTCCGGTCAACGACAAAAGTAACGTGAGTCGGCGACAAAATTTTTGAAGTGAAACTTCTTTACTGAGGGTCACGATTTTTTGCTGTTGCGGAAGTCAGAAGTCGAGTGGTGCGAAAATTTCAACGGAGAATAAACGGAGTGAAATGAGAAATGGCTGTATCTCGGGAACGGTGCGACCTACTGCAAAAATAACGAAATTTTCGAAAGGCTGCAAGCAAAGCATATTGGGTATGTCCAACCACATGACGGATGTAGTCTTTTGATTTAAAAAAAAAAATTAAAAAATGGCTCTATCTCGGGGACGGTGCGTCATACCGCAAAAAATTATACTCGTGGAAAACCACGAAGTAAATTAAGATTGGAAATGGTAAATAATCCTAATGAAGCGACTACAAGATCAGGAACAAACTGATACAAAAGAAAAATAATGAAGCGACGACAAGATCAGGAACAACCAATACAAAAAAAAATCATAGGAAAATTTTCATTTCAAAAATAATGAACGATCAAAATTTTCGACGCTAAGAAGGAGAGCGTATGGAAAGAAGGAGATATAGTGCATAGCATTTCCCATACGCTCTCCTTCTTCGCGTCGAAAATTTTAATTGTTCATTATTTTTTAAATGAAAATTTTTCTATGATATTTTTCGTATTAGTTGTTCCTGATCTTGTCGTCGCTTCATTATTCTTTTGTATTAGTTGTTCCTAATCTTGTTGTCGCTTCATTAGGATTATTTACCATTTCCAATCTTAAAAAATTTACTTCTAAACATTACTAGACTGCAAGAAGTTTCACTTCTGCCGCGCGTGGTTTTTGCACGCGTATAGTTTTTTTTAATATTTCAATGCAATCTAAATTGTATCGTGAATGGTCTCGTTCCAATCAGGAAAATGTGACCAATCTGTCGGTAAAAGTGTTCTAAAACAATGATTACATAAAAACATCTGTGTGAAATCTGTAACGCGGAGTTGCACACGATGACTGCACAGCAAATTATTCTGGAAATCATTCCTCGCGCTGGATATCCCAGCAATAAATTAGTCGTCGAACAGCGCACGATCAGTATACTGAAAAACGAATATGTACCATTTATATCACAGGGCATAATGCAAATTGAAGATTATAACGTGTTCTCCACAGAGAGAGAGAGAAAGAAAGAAAGAAAGAAAGAGAGAGAGAGAGAGAGAGAGAGAGAGAGACCAACTTGTTTTTAGGTACGGTAATAATTGTATAAATTAGCAAGCGATTTACTGGATCGCGTTGCTGGTCAGAAAGGAAAAAATTGACCTCTGAAACATGTAAAGAGTTGCCAGTTTTACAATTCAAACAAGGTTCATTATCTGGAAACGATCGTGCTGCTCTTCGGCGACTTCTTTCCGTTATATTTTTTTCTTCCGTTTTCACGATGACTAAAAACGGTGAAACGGTAATCCCGGTTTCTGCGCGTGAAACGTGCCGCGTTAAAACACCGCGTGTCGGTATTTCTGTTTGCGGATCAAGTGTCAGTCGTACATATTTTCCAGGGCGAAGAAGAAGGGCCGGCCGGATAATAAAAAGAAAGCTTGCGTGGTAATTGGATGAAGGAAGCCCCACCGCTTTGTGCCGATCTGCTTTCTGTGTCAGCAGCTACCGAGACACGGCCTGCGCTTTTTAGCAATCTAACTTTGCCGAATTCACTGCCCACAAAACCACGAGAAGCATCGAATTTCGCCCGTAATACAATACGCTAGAAATTGACTGCATTCATTGTCAACTACAGAAGCTAGAACACTGCGTACATGAACGAATCAAATAGAAGATTGATAAAGCTATCAATTTTAAACAGGAGCGATAGCTAGGTTTCGCGATACTTTTGAATAAAACATGACTGATTGTGAGGCAAGAAAATGACTAATCGATTACGCTCGAGAAGATCGTCCTTCCGAAACCACCGACTTCTATCTTTACTCGCATGTGAATATTTTATAGTATATAAGATACTATTTTCTGTTTATTAAAATTATTGATTTAAGAACGGTGGATCATTATATTCAGACTAGTGTGTCTATATGTGTAGTCTTCAATGTTTTCAGTTTTTAGGCTCTGTCTTAACGATTACTTTGATCGCAGTACATACATTCTAAACCATCAATGTGCACAAATAAATTTTTCAATCTTCATTTTACACAACTAAAGTTATTATAGCAAGCATCTATTAACATCCTCCTTGTTTAATTTTCAATTTACCTATTCTATTTACTGTATTTAATATATATA
>CM052319.1:13733801-13752026 GCA_028455605.1 Lasioglossum malachurum
TATTTTTGTAAAATATTCTATATATTGTTAATATTATCGAACATAAACTGTTACGTTTTGTTTATCACATTCACCATATAATTGTTATTACCTGATCTTCATCATTCAATTGAAAAACGAAATGTGTTTACAGTTTTGCTCGTCACTGTATCTGAAATCACTAGATGCGTTTACGACAGAAATCAGTATATGAAACACAACATTGTGAATACGTTGAATATGAAAATGATCAAACGAAGAAATGCATTTTCCATGGAATTTTTATATTGCGTAAAGATCGGCAGTCTTACTACTACTTAGTAATCCAACTTCGAAATCGTTGATATCGTACTAACGCGAATGCTGTGAATTTCCAGGTACTTTACGTCGGGAAAATCAAGGTATCGCATCCGAAGGTATCCGAGGCCTTCATCGACGATGCACTGGTACGGTTTCGCGTTCACGGTCTCGAGAAATCGAAATCGTCGGCGAGTAATCTTCTCGCGGAGTACCAGCGTCAATCGATCCTAACGTCTTCCAATAACAGGAGAAACAGCACGGTAAGTAAACAGCACCGAGAATTTCCACTGAATACATGCGGCAGCGTTGTTTCCAGTACGAATCTCATAACGAGTATCTTGCTCTTCAGGAATCCAGCGCCAGCGAGACAGGAAGCATAGAGAACGTCTCTGGAAGCGGCCTCATATCGCAGATCAATCCACTGGGAGTGCCGTCGACGCTGACCGGTTCCGTGGAAGTCTTCCCGAAGCTGCAAAACGCCATCCTCGTGGAGAAAGATGAGCACGAGGAGAACCGGGACGCTGTTAACAACAATTCCATGCAGTTGCCAGAAGTGATGCGCAATCGGGCGTCGTCCACTGGCAGTGTCTTGAATCCTAGGAGGGATTCCATAAAGGCCAGCGACGAGCACAACCGCACCATGCTTTTCCAGGTGGGCCAGTTGCTCGAAAACGAAAACCACGGAGAAAACTGTACCCAAACTAGTAGAAACATGCTACGGAAAGCAAAGCCGGAACTAGCCGCTTCGACGCCTATGGCAACAACCTGACATGCGCCCCTACCGTCTATGTAGTACAGGGTGGGCCATTTAAGATTTGGAATTTGAATCGGCTATAAAAAAAAAAACTAATGAATATTTTTTCATAGTTATGAGTTTATCAGAAAGATTGAACCTTTCCATATAGGAATGGAAGACAACATCGTTCAAATGACTGCCACGGCTAGCCTTACAATATCCCATTCGATCAGTCCAATTTGTCAGTACATTTCCGATTGTTTGGGCCTCTATTTCGTCAATGGCAACTTCGATTTCATGTTTCAAGTCGTCAATCGTTGCTGGATGGTTAGCGTAACACTTGTTCTTAACGGCTGCCCATAAAAAAATGTCCAACGGCGTCAAATCGCAACTTCCAGGGGACCAATTGACATCAGCATTTCGGCTGATTATGCGATTTTCGTATATTCAACAACGCTTCGCAAGTTGATCCACAAACTGCGTTTTTGGCACATCCTTTTCGTTAAATTTTTTTCGTAAATTTCTTACAGTTTGAGTAGAAGACTCGCCACTTTGGAAATAAGTTTTTAACATTTCCCAACTTTGTTCAAGCGAAAAGCGACCCATTTCATAAATGTCAAACATAAAACTAACTTTCTGTCACATCGGAAATGTCATCAAACCTTCCAACCACAAAATAACCTATAGTTCTAATTCCAAACGTAGGTGGCCCACCCTGTATAATGGGAAAATATATTGAACTCTAATATTTTTCCATATCGTATAATTATTACAAACGAATGAAACACACGTATAAATGTATAAGCCTTTACAAAATTTTTGGTAATAGATTATTCATATCAAAACTTTTCTAGACTTCGCTTCTGCAAATAGGATGATTATTTCATCGTAATTGAGGCGGTTTGCTATTTCTTTCTCAATTGACAAAATAGACATATTCGCAAAATGTTTTTGGCCCAAACAGGAGCGCAGATATGATTTAATAAGCTTCCGATGCTTCGAGCTTTACGATGCTTTCGGCGCCCCGTCTTGCTGATAAAAATTCGCGTCTTTGCGCTGCATATAAATCAAAAAGTCGCCCCTACGACCGTTGCGCCCGTGGCAGGTGCCACCTTCGGCACGCCCTAGTTCCGGCACTGACAGAAAGTGACCTGATCGGACGTTGGCTTTCAGGTAGGCCGACACGATTTGCGATTGATCAGCCCGGACAGGAAGCAGGTACTCCTCCACAAGCAGCTGCGGGACGTGGCGAGTTGCGTGCAGGGTATCAAGAACCCCGAGCATTTTGGTTTCATTTGCAAGGAGAGCAGCATAGAGAGTTTCATCGGCTATGTGTTCAAGTGCCAGTCGGAATCGGTGGCGGACGACCTTGTCGCCGGTACGTCGACCTCTGCGACAGATTCAATTAGACGAATTATGTAGCAATTCGACCAAGAAACGACGCAGCCGCGACTAAACTTAAGTTTTGATCTGTTTTTTTTTTGCAGCGATTTCGCAAGCGTTCGTCGGCACATGCGAGGTTCCCAGAAAGGAAAGGTACCCGGTGTTTTCGTGCGAGCACTGCCCCATGTATTGGTACAGCAAGTTATGCCAGGAAATCGAAGGTAATTTGCGAGAACAGGTGGATTTTTTTCTTTTCTTTTTTTCCTGTTTCAATGGTTGCAAAGGAAATTACCGTGGTCGGGTCTGGGTCTAATGAGCTCGCGTGCGTCTCGTTCGGGTTGTTGCAGGACAGAACGACAGGAGGACTCAGAGCATAATTTTCTCGCGGATGGAATTGTTGCCGGAGGACGAGCAGGAAATGGTAGTCAACAAGTACAAAAGCGCCGAGTCCGGTGGCGGCACAGGGACAACGTTGCGCGAGCAAAATCAGTTTTTAATGAGGCTGCTGCGCGTTCACTGCGAGACGAAACAAGCCAGGCATGTCCACGATACCGCCGAGAATAGGTACGATTATTATATTTCTCTTCCTCTCGGGAGATCTCGTTTCCATACCATCACCGTGAATATCGTTGAATACCGTTAGGGCAGCCGAGAGTGTATGAACGTTGTTGATTAAAAAAGGAAAAAGAAAAGGATTATTCGGAGCGTAAGATGCGAAATGCCACGAATACTTCGGAGTAGCAGCACTGTGATCATGTTGAACGCGATGCGTGTTTCAGGAGCGAGTTTCTGAATCAGTACTTAAGCGTGGGCGTCGGAAGCACAATATTCATGAAAGCGAAGCGATCGCTTACAAATAGTTTTGATAACCTGATGAAGAGGAAGGGTTCGCGGGACGACCTCGGTCTCGGCTCGCATTTGAGGGATACGAGCCACCTCAACACTGTGATAAAAAGTGGTAGCCAAAGCCCAGATATTTCGCGCCAGCCATCCATAGTCGACATATCGCCGGACTCCAGCAGACCGAGGTCGCTGAGGGTCTCTCCGGAACAGCAATTGACCGTGAACACTGGACCAAAGAGCTCGATGATGGACATGTAAGCCAACTCTTACAGCTAGACCGTGTCTAGTAATTTATTTCTTTGTATTAGGTCAATCGGAAAGTTCCGTCCGTTTTTTGACAAAAAGTAGAACTTTATTTAAGAAAGAAAATTAAAAAGTACATTGATCAAAATATTGTCGATCGTTAGCGATGACTTTTCCCCATCTTTCGGGCAGCAAGCGAATTCCGCGACGAAAGAATGAGTCATCTATGGAGGTTATCCAGTCAGAGATCCATTTTTCGACATCTTCCTAAGAATTAAATCGTTCCTCAGCAAGTGCGTGTGTCATCGACCGAAACAAGTGATAGTCAGATGGGGCACAGTCTGGTGAATAAGCCGTATGTGGTAGCACTTCCCAGCGAAGTGCTTCTATCGTTTCCTTGACAACTTTTGTGACGCGAGGCCGAGCATTGTCATGCAGCAAAATCACCTTATGCTGTCTCGTTTCATATTGTGGTCGTTTTTCGTGCAATGCTCGGCTCAAACGGATAATTTGTTGTCGGTAGAGATCCCCTGTGACTGTTTGACCAGATTTTAACAGCTTATAGTACATCACACCTTTCTGATCCCACCAAATACAGAGTAAAGCCTTCTTTCCGTGGATATTCCGCTTTGGTGTCGATGTTGAGGGTTGGCCGGGATCACAAATGGTTTTTCGACGTTTAGGATTGTCAAAATAAATCCATTTTTCATCCCTAATGATGATACGATGGAGAAACCACTTTCTTTGTTGCCTAGTAAGCAGAATTTCGCAGATGGTTTTCCTTCCTTCCTTGTAGACCATCCCTAAGGCTTTTAAACGATCGGAAACGACAGATGGAGCACAACTTAACGCTTCTGCAATTTGTTTTTGCGTTTGACATGGATCTTCATCCACCAATGCCTGCAATTCTTCGTCTTCGAATAGTCGTGTCCGTCCAGAACGCTCTTTGTCCTCCACAGTAAAATCACCATTTTTAAAGCGTCGAAACCACTCTCTACATGTTTTATCGGAAACAGCATTGTCGCCATAAACGTCTACAATCATTCGATGAGCTTCAGCTGCAGTTTTCTTCCAATTGAAACAAAAGATTAACACTTCGGCTCAAATTCCAATATCTCCAATGTAGAAAAAAACGATATTATTGATGCAAGCGTATATTGTTATGTACTGAATTTTATTGAAAGATGTTCAAACTAAAAAGTTAACCTTACTTTAGATGTTATAATTAACGACAGTTCGAGCTACGGCTACTGGACGCTAAACGGACGGAACTTTCCGATTGACCAATAAAATCGGTATCACCGTATTCCTCGAATTTCTTTTGCAGTTTCCTGAAGGTAGGAAATTCACCAAAAATGTCGCCGACAGAAGCGGACGGTACCAACTCGGTGCAATCGAACAGCTCTTGGAGGCAAGCGATATTGAATCGTGTCGTGACTCCTAACAAGGATCACGAGAAAGAGAACGACAAGCCAGGAAATATCAATATCATGAAGACGCCTCAGGCGTCTGCGAAGACTAGAACGAAACAAGAATTGAGAGATTTGTGGAAAAAGGCGATCAACCAGCAGTTGATATTAATTAGAATGGAGAAAGAGAACGCGAGGCTCAGGGGTAATTTTTAGCATTTTTAGCATTTCTACAACTAAAATTGACGAACCACGCAATAACATTTACTTTTTGTTTCAGTGCGTCAAGAGGAAGCGACTGTTAAACGAATCAAACTAGAATACGACGAGCTCAGTAGTTGCGCCCGCGAATTAGTGGAAGTGTGGGATCTTCTTGTTAGCAAAGAGTCGAGAGTCTCTACGAAATGTGATAATCAAATGCTGTTGCATGCTATAAAACAAGGTACGCGATCTCGAGATCGTCAATTTGATGATGAAGCGATTCGATAGAAATGGTTAATGATAATAAGTTTCCGTTGCGTAGGCGTACCGAAAGGGAAGCGAGGAGAAGTATGGCAATTCCTAGCCGAGCAATTTTGCTTGAAACAGCCGCCCATAGACACACGCGATTTTCCTAACTACAACACACCGTACGATCTGCTTCTGAAACAGCTCACGTCCCAACAACACGCTATTCTTATCGATCTGGGTCGAACGTTCCCAAATCACCCGTACTTCAGTTCAGCCTTAGGGCCTGGACAATTAGCGTTGTTTAATTTGTTAAAAGCTTACTCACTCCTCGATCACGAAGTCGGCTACTGCCAAGGGCTCAGTTTTGTAGCCGGTGTTCTCTTGCTGCATGTGAGTATTACTCGCGCTAAAACTAGAACAGGGTTGGTTGGGCACATTTTATTTGAAATAATTCAGGGTCATTCCATGCCAAATCGATCACTTTTTGCAGGCACCATCGTCGATTAAAAAAATGGCTGGCCTTCAAAGTTTTCAATTTTTGCCCATTTCGGCGAAAACGGGCCTCGCTTACGAATTTTTATCTCGGGAACTGTTTGTCCGATTGAGCTACATTTTTTTTTTGTTTTATTCGGAAAGGATTGGGCTATTACAAAATAATTTTTTCAACCTTGAAAATCAACTTTATTATGTCGAAAAATTTAAACAAATTCTTTTTTTACGTCTTTTTCGATGAGGGGCCGGAGTGATTTAAATTTTGAAAAAAATATGGTTATATTCCTTGAAGTCCCCCCCCCCCTAAACCCCCTAATTTCACATGGACTATAACATATTTCATTTAGAACAAAATCGACGATGATGCCTGCAAAAAGTGATCGATTTGGAATAGAATGACCCTTCAGTTGTAGAACAGGAACCGGTTAATAATCTCGTGTTACTTTTTTTAATCAGATGTCAGAAGACCAAGCGTTCTTCCTGTTACGCCACTTGATGTTCCGTAGAGGTCTAAGGAAATTATATCTGCCAGACATGGCAGCGTTGCAATTGTACCTGTACCAATTGTCCAGATTGCTGCACGACAGGCTGCCAGCGATTTACAACCATTTCGACAAGCACGAGGTTTCGCCAACATTGTACGCAGCCCCGTGGTTGCTAACTCTATTCGCAAGTCAATTCCCGCTGGGTTTCGTGACCAGGGTTTTCGGTAAATTCGAATCGTCATTTCGGAGTGCTCGCGTCGGTGCTCAGGTACTCATTGTTTTATGCGTTCGTGTTCGCAGATTTGCTGTTCCTGGAAAGCACGGAAGTGCTTTTCCGGGTGTCGATGGCGTTGTTGGAAGAGCACCAGGATCAGCTGCTCCATTGCGACAGTTTCGAAGAGATTATGGAATATCTGAAGGTAACGAATTGTTTCTCGTGGAATACAGCATTTACGTACTTCGAGAAACTGTTACGAACAATTCCAGCTAATATTCTATGATTGTAGACGCAAGTGCCAGCTGTGGATAAGGAAATTCTAGACCGTGTGATGAAGCGTGTGTTCTATCCCGACCAAGAAATCACAAAGCAACTGAACGAGTACAGAGTAGAGTACCAAGTGTTGCAAGAAGAAATGATATCGGTGAAGCCGCAAATTGAGAATATGGAGAAAATGAAACATCTGAACAAACAGTTGACGCAGGAGGTCACGCATCTGAACGAGCAACTCGAAGTGAGTTGCGAATACATTAATTGGCTGCCGAACCTCTCATTTTTAACGCTAGCTTTACGGAGCCCTAAAACTCACTACATATTTTACATTACATTTTCTTTCCTGAATAATCTTTCCATTACCAGATGACCATGAGCAACTTCCATCGTTTGGAAACGACCCGTTCGATGCAACAATCGGCTCTCCTGAAGCTGGAGTCTCAAAATCGCAGTCTAGAGGTGACTGTCGCGACGTTAGGAGCCTTCATTCAACAATTATCCGAAACCCGTCCGGACATAGAATATCCAGGCGAGATTCGTCGGATAATAGCGCAGCTGAGTATCGCGGAGAAGCGAAGGACAATGTCGGGAAGGTCCTATCCTTTGAAAGTGATCGAGGACAACAGCAAATACGGAATGATCAAGAGCAACTCCACCGGAAGAGAATCCCACAATTTCTTGAAGAACAACAACTCGATCGAGGCGCCGTATCCTCTGAAGTCGACGCTGAGTCAGCCGAATCTAGCCACCAAGCTCGAGAGGGTGTCCTCGTTCTTTTCGAACTCGCACAACCACATACAAAAGCAACGAGCGCAACTGGCCGCCCTGAGGAACGAGTACTCGATCGACCAACCGATGGCAAACGACGAGAACGACCAGAAGACGGTCAACATAGACATCCAGATCACCGACACGGTCAACTCGAGCAACGAGCAAATCGCGCAGATCGACAATCACCACCTGAAGATCGAACAAGTGAACCTAGAGAAGTCGGCCTCGCTGCCATTGAACAACAGGATGAAGCTGAAATCGTCCAAGTCGGCGTACGAGTTGGGATCGGTGAAGAAAGTGCCGACCACCAAACTGGAGATCACGACGGACGACGACGTGACGAATCTAACGGGCACGGTGCACCCTCTGGACACTTGCAGCGACGTCAATTTCAAGTACGGTGGAACCACCAAGTTGAAGTCTATCAAACCTACCAGGCTGTCTAGTCCCAGCGGACAGGAAGAAGGCGTCGGCAAGAACGCTCAAAGCCAGAACGTAGAAACACTGAACAGATAACAATTACTGATGATGCTGCGTTCAAGGAAGATACCTTGGAAGGTAACTACCTTGAGGAAAGTATACCCGACAAACTAACAGCGAACTGTACAATGCGTTTCGTCTTGTGTTACTCTCTCGTACAGAGTGTTTCATTTATTTTGATCGCTTGGAGTAGTTTCGTTATTTCTAACAACCGGGCTAGACACTAGAGATCCCCGTTTCACGTGTATGTAAATACACGTGGTACGTGAATCGTGTAGTACGAATTTAAGGATCCGTGAATACGAATACGTAGAAACGAATCCGTGTTACACGGGGCTGCGAACACGGATCCGTTCGGCACGTTCGACTGTTCGAAAACGTATTCACGTGTTTGTGGATCCGTGTACACGGATTCGTATTCGCAGATCCGTGTACTGCACGGTTTGTGTTAAATTCGTACTATACGGTTCACGTACCACGTGTACACGTCCAAAACCGCGATCTCTACTAGACACACACCGTGTAAAGGGGAGTTGTTCGATTTCGAAGGTGGGGAAGGGGCGCGCGATGAATATTATTAGATCGATGCAAAAGTTCGTGCCCGATTTCGTATTAAAATGAAAATACAAGGGGCACGAACCTTTTCACCGACCCAATAGTATAATTGTCAGCACTTCTTTCTCATAGCGGATTGTAATATTCGTTTCTGTGATTTTATTCTTGTACAATACTGATAAAAAAAAAAAGTGACGGAGATATTTCAAATGATTAGCATAAGTGAACCACCCAGTATACAACTCATACACTTTTGATACAATGATCGCTTTTCATTTTTTAACGAACGTTACCTTAGGCGGATTGTCGACCGAACCGCCTGGGAGATCCGTACTTCCCCTTTTACGATACTTATACCAATGATTTTAATACCTTATCGCGTGTGAAAGATTCAGAGAGAATGAGAGAAACAGAGTCAATTTATATAATATATTAAAATACGATTAGTTGAGGATATTAGTATATAAATATACGTATATATTGTGTATAGAGAGAAGAAATTAGAATGAAGCTGTGAGATAAGTTAGTACCTACTAAAAATATTTATCTATTTCGCATAGTGGATATCCATTCTGACTAGTAGGAGGAAGTATAGGGAACATTTATATGAATATATAATATACATATGTACGAACGTGCCGATTATAAGAAATTTGTTTAAAACGACAGTAACACGGATGAATTCGAGCGTACTATGTAATAGGATAGGATTTTGTAGCGGAGACTTGTAAAATATAAAAATTTACGGACGATGTCGGTGTGTTACTGAATGCAAACTAAATTTCTTAGAGTCCAGCAGACAGAGTCGTATCCGTAAGTTAAACTGAGCATCAGAGTGTACTGTAGGTTGTTGCAAAAATAATAGGAATTTGTTAAAGAATGTATTCACTGCTTGTTCGGACAACGATCGATCATCCGTTGTCGGCATTAAAACGTGTTCAGCATCCTGTGTCTAAAATGTCTAAATGAACTTCTGAACGGCATTGCGAAGCTGTTCGAAAGCTTTCCTCGAAACTTGACGCTTCGAGCGTTGCAATAGAAACTATATTAAACGTCTCGATTAAAACTAAAAAAACACACACAGAAAAGTTCCTATTACTTTTGCGCGAACCGTCGCGAAAAGTGCCAAACTTCCCAAAAACGAATATCAAGAATTGTGAATAGCGGATAGGAAAAGCAAGTGTTTTATTAAACGATCATCAGAGAGAACGTGTAACTATACCGTGTATAATTGGAAGACGCATATTTATAAAATATAATTGATAGACTATTGTGCACTGATTCGGGGAATCAAGTATTACTATTTTTGCACAAAACGAAGCCTTGTGATATCAGGGATACAATTAATGCCATTCAGCATTGTAACAGTAACGAATCGTGTTACCATTTTTCCCGATTACAAAAAGAAGAAGAAGGAAGAAACCGAGAAGAATACTAAGTGGACAAACTGTAATAATACTCACTAACGTTGGCGGCGAGTGTTATCGACTGTTTCATTGTCAACCGATCGCGTGATTTATTCGTCTCGAAGTAAAAAGAATGATATTTTCGGTCTCGCGACAACACAGTTTCATATTGAAGGAGAAAAAGAAGGAACGGAGACCGAGCAACACGTTCAAGAAAACGTTTGTATAGTAATCGTTAGGAACTATAAAATATTTTGTAGCGTTCAAATTTGTATCTTCCAATTAGTGATTTGTACGAATAGATTTTAGACGTTAATTATACATTGTGATTGAGAATACAGAAGTAAAGATATAACCCCAGTTTTTTTCGAATATTTCTAGACTTAATGGACACGTTGTTACTGTTAGCTTAGATTCTCTAGTTAGTATAATCCTCGAAGAGAGTATTTTGAATGACAGAGAAGAAAATGACGACGCATGAATTTGTACCGTTTTGTATACATCGAGAAAATTCATAAAATTTTCTCCGGCTATTGTACCAAAAGTTTTACATAATTGCGTATAAATATGACTCGGAGAAATCGAAGTCTCCATTGTAATCTCCCAGAGAAACAAAAAACGGAGAAGCGTGAGAAAGGTGAACGTCTTTTATATAAATTCACAAAATGTTACTTTATTATCGTCCTCTGTGTACGTGGATTAACAAATCAAAAGATGTGCAATTCATTTTTTTACGAGAAATTCTACTCTGCCTGACAAAAATGTGCCGGTAAAACCTTTCTTTCTGTCTGTATATTATATACAATTCTCATAAAAGATAACATTGAAATCTCTAATGCTTCGACTTTGATATGCTGGTCCTGAAAAAGAGAAATAACCAATGATTATTCCATGGACAACTATTCCAAATCCACAGTCTAGAATAGTCTAGATATTACAGAGTACGAAATCTTACGTTTGCATTTGTTTACTGCCACTGAGAACTATATAGGGTGATTGAGTCTCCTTCTGTTTCGCTTGCAACAGATTCAGGGTACCCAAGGGCGTGTCTGTGGACGACATCCGTTTCATTAGAACTTCCTGTTCCGCCTTTTTCATTCGTTTTTCAACCTGAAAATTCGACAATTCTGATTTCAAAAATCCTTGATCACTGATTTTTTTATTTTCAAAACATTAAGCACCGGTAAATGAAATGTTAAACAGAAAAAATCTGTGTTTCGATATCCCACCTTATTTTTTCCGGGACCTTTCCCGTGGAATTTATGAGAAAGATATCTGAAAGCTTCCTTTGCACTGAGGACGTGTCCATCGTCGTCAATGTACTCCAGTTTGACGTTCGGTTTGAAGCCATCTTTCTCTTTGAATTCAGAGGTTGGACCATTAAAGCGATCTCTTCTACCAAATTTGTCGTCATCCCTAAAACAATAAAAGATGTGGATAAAATGACAGAAAAGTGCAAGCACCTGGTATAGTAAACTTTCGTACAATTTACAGTAGCCCCAAGAAATTCGGTGTTCGAAAATTTAAGTATACAGCGAATGTCGTTGAAAAAATTGATATTTCAAAGCGAACTGCTGCCTCTTGAAGATATATTACATTATGCGATTAGGTCAACGTAAATCTAAACAAGTCAATGTACATCTAATTACATCTACGCTCTTATTTAACTAAACTGTGTTTTTCTTCCTTCGAGAAAGTATTAAACAAAAACTACTACGAGACGTCCCTATTCGAACGGAGCCTTTCCACAATACGGTTCACATGTTGGCACATGCAATATGTATGTTTGTTAAAAATAAGAAAACATTATGAATGAATTGCTCGTTGTTCGTATCATATATGAACATACACGCTACGAACTGATGACATGTTTATATTGGATTATTCATTAGTTTATTAATTGAGATGCGATTTCCACGCGCTGGACTTGTCTAGAATCTCTGGTACAGATCTTGCTCGGCGACGGTAGAATCGCATAATATAAACATACCTCAATAAATCCTCTTTTTTGGGCCTTTGATCGTCTCCGACAAAGCAGTTAACTCTCGTTGCGGTAGCGGATCATCCATTTCCGAGCACCGAAATCCGGGCTCTATTTAAGACTGTTAACTAACAGTTTGAAATTCACTAGAGACTCGTCTAACAACATTGTCGAATACATTCAATAGAAGAATAGTTCTTACACAACCGTTTGATAGAGTTAATACCGTGAACGTGTTGCAAAGAAAGCTTCTTGTATTGAACAATAGTGATGCTCCATACATACCCGTAAGTTTTGTCCTCGATCGAATAGTTCTGCGCTTGCAGATGGGCAAACCGAGACGCGGATGGCCGACTGCTGTCTTCCTTTTGCAGATAACCTTTGCTCATGGCGAGTTTCAAAGCTCCGCCAACACCATGCCCGAGCGAAGGCTCGGCGTCCAAAATGGCAGCTTCCATTGCTACTGGCTCGGTCGCGCTTTCATCTATTCAAAAATACAGGAAGTTTTATTTTTATTCGAAAAAATGATTCTGTAATATTCAAAGTCGATAAACATACCTAGTTGTACAGTGTTCCAGGCGCCGCGACCATCGTCCTCTTCTTCGTTCGCAGGCGGTTCCTCTTTGATCCCGTCCATATCAAAGTCCTATATAATAACATCGTTACAAACATATTAAAAATTACAAGAAAGCAGGAGCAAAAGAGTTAAGAAATTATGTTCTAATACCATAAGTTCCTGGCCATTCTCTTCCCTGTTTCCAGCGAGGCCGTAAGTAGGAATGTCTCCCAAAGTTCGACAAAATTCTGCGGTCGCGTTCAATACAATATTCCCGGATTGATTCTCCTCCGAACCAGACGGTTCCTGTTTGATGGTCTCTACGACTTTCTCGATGCTCGATAAATGCAATTCCTTCGAACGCTGCGCTTTCTTCAACGTTAATTGCAGTTCGAGGTCCTTGTCGTCGTCTTCCAATTTTGTTCCACTGAGATCTTCGGAGGGAGCTCCTAAGTCATCCACATCTAAAGTATCGTTACTTTTCGCTTCCTCGGGTCGTCTGCTTCTTCTGCTTCCCAAGTCTCGCAGATAATCATTATCTTCAGGAATTAAATCTTCCGCTTTCAGTTTTTTCCGGATCTTTCGAACCTGCAAAAGCACTAGGTATGTACAGAAATCAGAGTTGGACGTTATTCGAATAAAAATTTATTTGTAAAAACCCAACGAATAATAATTTATTCGAATAACACACACCCAGCGAATGAAAATTTATTCGTAAAGACCAGCGAATAAAAAGTGCGAATAAAGGTATCGAATGACATTGCGCCGACGACAATGTCTCGACTCGACCTTAGCCTCTGGGCCTCGAGTGTCGAGTGTCGAATGTTGATGTCGGATTCCTACTTCAAAAGCGGCCCGCCGCCGGCTGCGCTTATTCTCGGCCTTTATTCTTATTCGCTGAATAAAAGTCCCGGGATTTATTCGTGACTAACGAATAAAGCGGTACTCGTAAGCTACGAATAATTTCTCAGCTAATAAAATCGTTATTCGTTATTCTCGAATGAATCCTGGGCTTTATTCGTTATTCTTTATTCGTTATTCGAAATAAAATTTGCCCAATTCTGACACAAATGATGCGTAATCTCATTATTTTTGAATACAAAGATTATTACCTTTTTCTTTGGTTTCTTAAACTTAGCGAGTTCTTCGTCGTTATAATACTCGCTAGCTAGCTTTGGCTCTGCTATCAACAATGATTCCAATTGTTTATTAGTTGCCAAACGCTGCTTAACGTAATCGAGCTTCGCTTTGCTGTCTTTCTGTTTCATTCCTAATACGAAATGATCTTTCTTCTCGCCCTCGATTTCCTCGTCGTACTTTTCCAATATTGTCTTTTTCGGGAAACCATACTCGTCGAAATTGTCTTCGTCGTACGCGTCGTAACCAGGCTTCTTAGTCTTATTCAATATATTACGTTGATAGCGCTCTTCGTCGGTTATGTTCACATTTACGAGTACGTCTTCGCCATCCTTTAATACTTCTTGGTCTTTCAGAGTCAAGATTACTGTTTTACCCGCTTCAAACTTGTTCTAGTAAACGGTAAAAGCTTTATCAGAAATCATAGTATATATTATTAATATAACATTCATATTTGTTAGACTTTGGTAAGATCTTTGTCTCAAGCCTGACTCGTTAAAACATGACAACGAGTTAAAACAGTATACGCACATATATATATACTTACAATATTATGCTCTACTTTAAGACGCTTCAAATTCTTTTCAGTGTATGCTGTGCTTCGTGCAGCAACTATCTCCTCCTTCACCAAATTTTCAATTCCAAACTCTTCGTCCAACTGATCCAACATTTTTGCCTAAACGAAAATTAGAGCGTTAAATTTTTCAATTGTTGCGACTTCGTTGAACATCGAAGAATTCTTAAAAATGATCATACCCTCTCTTCCGCTTTCCTCTTCTCCTCCTCCAAACGTCTGGTTTTATCGATCCAAGCTTTGGTGTCATCGTCCGAATCGAACTCGCCCAAGGCTTTTACTTTAGATAAATTAGCTTCGATCTGTCTCTTCTGTTTCTGAGTACCAATTTTCTCCTTTAGCTTTTGCGTTCTCAATTTCTCATTAACGTCGGGAGCAGGCTTATGGTAAAACTCTCCCAGATCATCCTTAATCTTGTTGGAATCATCTTTCGGCGTACTATCGACTTCCAGGGGTTTCAAACCTAATTTTGCTCGCAGTTTATTCGTCTCTTCGATGGACAAAGAGGTCTGCGCCGCTCCTCCTTTGCTGGGAGATGGACTGTGTTGTTTGGAAATCTCTGGAGGCGGAGGCGTGGATGGGTGCGAAGATTTTGAAATTTTTGGAGGTGGCGGAGCGTTAACTATCTCGACTGAAATGAAATAAACACAGCATTAACTGATACTAAGTACAGCGTGTTCGTCATAAAAAATGCTTATGTACCTATGCAAGATATAAATATTATTCGCTTCAGTTCCCTCCAAATTATTTAATCTTGAGACTGCTAAATGCGTTTTCTGTCGAGGCGACACAAGATATTTTCGAAACCAAAGAGGACCGAGACGAACCAAACCGAAAATGCGTACCGTTAACGGGTAACTGCTCGTAAACAATTAAACATTAGGGGAACATGACGTACGGTGGATTTTGCAAGAACCGCGCGACACCGTACACGTACAGAAACCGCATTTCTCTAATATCGTAAGAATGAATTAATCAGATAATAACCATCGCTGTCATAATCCTTGCGCTCTTTCCTTCTATGCTTTTTGTGATGCCTGTGCTTTTCCGTTTTCTCGCGCTCAGGCGTGTAACTTCGTGATCGGCTACGGTGACGCTTCTTCTTCGCGTCCCGACTCTTCTCGGTTTTGTGCCGTTTATTCGAACCCATTTCTTGATTGACAACGCGCGACCGATATATTTCTACTTTTGTTAGATGCTTCACAATACAAAATAACCATCTAGTGCACTCATTCGGCTACACGCTTCCGCCATCTTATTCGTTCTGCGCAGCGCATGTGCGCATGCGCTCGAAAGTCGAAACTCGAAACCCGTGCAATTGTGCAATGTGCAATATCCCCATATATATGTCTATGAGTATCCCAATCCCAGTACCATAGGCAGGGCCGAAGCAAAAGTAGCAAATGCTACGGGCCCCGCGCTTTTGGGAGCCCCGCTCTATACAAAAAGAGACCCCGCACACGGGCGCTTTATCGGAAAGGCGTCGAAACATTAACTATATTTTTGCTAAAAGAAAAAGGTCATTCATACAAGCGGCCCTGATACAAAGCCTATTTAGGGCCTCGTGATAACATTTGCTACGGGCCCTGCGCTGGCTTCATCCGATACCTACCATAGGCCATGTGTATACAGGGTGTCCCAAAATTCCTGCACATTCCGGAAATGGGATGTTCCTGAAACCATTTGAAGCAACATTTTCCTTTGCAAAAATGTTATCTGCGGAATTATTAACGAAAAACACGGACCAATCAGAGCGTGATCTAGACGCGAGTTGGCACAGTCGGCTCGGCGCGCTAATTGTCTATTGGACGACTGTGCCAACTCGCGTCTATATCGCGCTCTGATTGGTCCGTGTTTTTCGTTAATAACTCCTAAACAAAGCCGCGGATAACATTTTTGCAAAGGAAAATGTTGCTTGAAATGACGTCAGGAACCCCCTATTTCCGGCTGTTGAAGGAATTTTGGGACACCCTGTACAGAGAGTATATGAGAGTGCTCACGCTCGGGTTTTGCCCGTGCCACTTTTGGCTGCCACCATCTTTTAGTCCGGACAAGATCCCATCTCGACATTCAGTCCGGACAAGAACCTATATCGACTTTCAGTCCGGACAAGAACCTATATCGACTTTTAGTCCGGACAAGATCCTATATCGACTTTTAGTCCGGACAAGATCCTATATCAACTTTTAGTCTCGACAAGATCCTATATCGACTTTGGCCTTGATCAGAACGAAAAGTTTATATTGTTTGATTCGCTGCACCAGTATTATATCCCCTTTCGTATCAAACAATTGTTATCTAAATATATTTTTCCCAGTTCAGTCTCTCTCTCTTTCATAAACTGAAGGAAATATTCTGTATTATACAGGGTGTTTAGCAACAGGTGGGAGAAAATTTAAGGGGTGGTTCTCGACGATAATATAAGACGAAAATGAAGAATAAAAAAATTGCGATTTCGACTTCGTTATTTAGTTATTAACTGTTAAAAATCCGCCTAAAATGCTGCAACATTTCTAACAAAAGTGTACGTTGCGTACGTCATACAGGCGAGCGACAGTCTCGTATCAAGTGACAAACGCTTGCATACCTTGGTTCTCATTTGGGGCCCCAGCGACGTGAAAATGTTTAAAAGATCGTTGGACGACATTGAACCTACCTACTCGTTAAAATCCACAAGGGCATATATATATACCAACAGACCTGCGGGAAACGCGGTTATTTGAATTATCGGCGCGCATCGATTGTGGATCACTTTCGAACGCTTTGTACGTTTCCGTACGCGCTCGGGGGAACACGACCGCGACTCGTGCATTCCGAATCCCTTCTCCCGCGGAGTGCTTCAATTGTGCACAACTTTTCTCGCGCATGCGCGGCGATTCCAGCCTTAGTAACGTATTCTTCTTGATAAAATGGGGTTCCTTGAGCACCCCGCAGAATTTTAAAAAATTTATATGATTTGATTCTGAAAAATGAATATATAACAAGTGTATTTGTGTATATTTTGTAACTCGTAGGACACATCCTGGAGTCTTTTTGTCCGGTAAGATTATTCCGGTACATTCCCGCCAATATAACTTCCATAGGGCTCTGGCCGCTCTGCTACCCAATAGTAGATACGTTACTGTTTTCTCGCGCATACGCGAGAAAAGTTGTGCACAATCGAAGCACTGCTTCCGCGGGCCGCGGTTAGTCGCATTCGCGTCGCCATGCGTCGCCGTGACTCTCGCTTCTGTCGTAAGTATTGGCTACGTTAACGTCGCGCATTGTTGTGATCTCGGGTGTTGTTTCGAACTTGTATACAAACGTGTTCCGTCCGTAATAAGATTTCATCAGTGGTCCACGGCGAGTAGAAATTTCCAAATGGCCGCTAAACGTGACATCACGAGCTTCCTCGTTTTCGCGGCATTTCTGCTGTTCGTCCAAACTGGTAAGGTTAACGCACGTAACTAAACGACAGACGAACATTTTTAATTCTGTTATTTCATTCTGTATTCGGACACGTATCAAATTTCGATTGTTAAACGTCAATCTCTATATCGTTACAGCAAAAAACGAACATCCGGTGAAAACAGTCTCTTAATATTTCAACATTTATATGTGTAAACGGAAATATCGTCCTTGCGGGAAATTAAAAAATTCAAATGTTTGAGGACGCGTTAGCACCATCGATTCGTTTAGATTTAGATAAGAAACAGCGACGACAGTTGTTCTCTACTTAGGGTGACGAATCGTTTTTTTATTTGCAATTAATTACATACATCGGACGATATCGCGCCTATTTTGACCCGTGCACACAATATTTCGAGTGATTTAGTGTCCGCGAGATTTCCATTGTTCCATTTCCACGGATAATTGCGCGAACGCCGGATTTGACCTTTAGCTTATGGCGATTTCGCAGTGACGAATGTCATCGGAAGAAGATTGTAAATAGCTGAGACACGATAATCGGGGAAAA
>CM052319.1:13752126-13787515 GCA_028455605.1 Lasioglossum malachurum
CATTAATAACGGATTTATGGCTTGAAACAATTGCATGAAACACACCCTGTATATTATAACAATACATGTTTTTCACAATATAATGTTTTCATTTATTTAGAAAATATATGTATGTGTTTGTATGCTTCAGTAAAAAAAAGTAGTTTGATTTTTACGTAAAAAATATTTTACAGAAGTTTATCTCTTCTAATAATTATACGATTTGATATGACTTGAGCCTATAAGAATAAAAATTAACGAATGTAACAATATAGGTTCGCATGGCTCAGCGAGGAAACACATCAAGAAAATTCAAAATATTTGTTTTGTAGATCTACGTTAGTTATACACAAGCTTAAAAGTTACTCAAAATCGGTTGACGCAGGAAAAAACAACACGCATCGGAAGATGTACGATTTTGTGCATTTTAAGCAGAAACTAATCAAAAGTCGTGTAAAACTACGATTTTCACAATTTTTAATTGCTTGTAGCTCGTGTGTATGTTAATCGATTTTGATGAAATTTTCAGCATGTATATAACTAACTTACAAGGAAACGTATTCAGATGAGAAAATCCGATTATTATGAAACTTATGTGAGCTATAGTTCTTCGAAAAATATTTGACACGTGTTTTTTTATCGGCAACCATCCACTTTGAACGGGTGAAAACAGCCTTCAAAGTTGGAGGTCAAAACCATATTTTTTGAGATATCTTGGAAACCAGAGGTCGGACAAGATTCTCCTCATCACTAGAACTGCACATTTTTAACCGACTTAGAAAAAGGAGGAGGTTACTCAATTCAATCTATATGTGCCTTTTTTCCGCTTTCTTTTCTATGTCTGTTCACCGATTACTCCGAGATGGGTGGACCAATCAGGACGAAACCTTCTGCATTTTGTACGGTATGTCGCCCGATTGGTCCCTTGAAAACAAATTTGCACTTTTTATTCTTTGCGGTTTTTATTGCAAATAACAAATAAGACCGAAAAACCGAAAAACCACCCTACGGTGTTCTACAAATTCTGCTCGTTCCACTAAAAAGTGTGAAATAAAAATGAATAAAAATTAAATTGACTCCGAAGAAACGCACTAAAAAGTAAGAAATAATTATAAGTATAAATAATTATGAAAATACACACGAACTTAAATACGATACAATCTTTCTGGAGTGTCGCCAGCCAGTGAAGCCAGATTGGGGTGGGGGTAAAGAAATGATGTACCCTCTCTCTGATGACGGGGAATGAGTGGGGCGAATAGGAGACACGTGCGCTCGGCGCGCGACCAGTTTACGACGGCTTTGAGGCGTTTCAGGGGAAGGAACCGTGGAGCTCGTACGTCTTGATCGTCATGTACGATTCATGCGACGGGCGCGATTGCCATCTGCACAAGGGTCGATTGTTTCTGGAATCGCGTCGACCAAATCGCCGATCGACTCGTGTGTGGAAGTGTGCACGTCGTCAAAAATGAGCAGTTCAAGTGATGAAGAGGATATCGTTATGTTTCTGTGGTACCGGCGGATGAAAAGAAGAAGAAATCGCAGGTTATGGGTGCATCCGTACATTAAAAACAATTTTCACACACGTTTATTGCGTTTATTACGTGTGCGGCTCTCCATTCATTTGCATTGGAAGTGATGTGAGGGGAGAGTCGCATGCGACTGGAATCGCGTCGACCATATCGCCGATCGACCCGTGCGTGGACGGCCTAAGGGTAGGGATGTCGACTTTTAATCGATTATCTTCATAAAATAAATCGATTTTTAGAATTGATTCTTCCATATCCGATTTTTACAAATAACCGATTCTAAAATTGTAAAAATAGTCGATGGCAAATTGAAATTGTATGACAGTACGTGGAGACCGTGGAGTGTTTACTGTGGAGACTGTATAAAGAAATCATAGACCGAACTATCATCAAAAGTAATTATATAAATGTTCCTAAAACGCGACAATTCAACTGCGCATAATGATTCTAACGGAACTCGTTCATTGGCTAATTCCCTAATCGTTCTCGGCCGACCACGCGACCATTGGCTGATGTGCAACGACAAGCGCGAAACAAGTACGGAATAAAATGTTTCAACTTCTTCGATTTTCATATACTCAATTTTGCTATAAATGCATAAAGATCCGCAGTCTAATAATTATTATTACTTTATTTCTTTAATAAAAGAGTCCAACAAAATTTTGATCTTCGTTTTTATCATTTTTAGACATTCCTAAAAAAAAATCGATTATTCAAAACATCGATGCGCGTCGTTCGTCGAAATGTCATAACATCTCCAAAAATTCAAGTCATTGAATCTCGAATTTGAATCTTTAATGCTTCGTACAGACCTGAACATTTCACTTTGAAACTTTAATTCACTCAATAATAAACTGCCAACATTTTCTGTATTTCTTTGTATAGTATACGCCGTTGCAGCTCCCATAGTTGTTTGCAAGATATTCTGGAAATAGCACAAATCCGTTCCGTTTGCCATTCGCCGTTCGGCGCGCCGAAATGTTTGCCGAAATACGCGTTCACTGCAAGGTTCGCCGCGCGGATCAAGTCTGTACGAGGCATTATAAGATCCGCGCGGTTCAAATCGTGCGGCTTCCGCCGTGGCTGAACAAGCTCTAATGTAATAAGATCCGCGCGGTTTCCGCCGTGTGTGAACAGGCTCTAACGGCATTCGCCTGAATTCGCCACATTAGTGCGACCGTGCTGCCCTCTTAAAAAGGCCTGAGCGGCCAGGATTGTGCCGAGGGTAGCTTGTGCCGGGATGGTGCCGAGGAAAGAATACGAGCCCTCGCGATCGTTTCGGCCCTGGTCAGAACCTAGGCATCGTGTGCTTTGAGCAGCTTCGAACAGCTTCGAGCGACGTTCGTCCAGTACCTGGCCCTGCCTGGCCCGTTACCTGCCCTCGGCACACTGGGTTCGAGATGTGCCTTGGAATGACCTGGTTGACTGGGTTCAATATATTAGCAACAAACTTACATCTATCCAGAGATTTACTTTTGTATTAACAATTGACAAATTGTTAAAGTTAAAAGACTTCGATACCTATGTATGTATATATTTATATGTATACATAGGTCATAATTTCTAAGATCTTTCTGGATCTTTCTGTATGCGTGTCGCGAGTCAGCACATTCAACAGTCAGAGTGAGCCAGAGTCAAAACATTGTCAAAACATTCGTTGCACATTTAAAAATAGATTGTTTTTATATTTTGCGCTGCGTTCTTTCATTTGTCACGCGATAAACATAAATAAATTCGAATCTGTGAATAGAACACCTTCAAAAGTCTGTAAGTATCACGTGGTTTTGTTTTTATGGTATCCGTACATGTATTTATGTAGTACTTACTGTGTACATGTACAAAGCATAAATAAGGTTAGATTTGATGCGCCAGCAAGTGCTCGCACGTGTTGTGTTTTGATCTCGAATATTGTTGAACATTTAGAAATGGCTCAAGGCAAGTTGAAAGTGAAAACGAAGTTGCCTGCTTCGTCGAAGGGAAAAGCCAAGGAGAAGGGCAACAGGAAAGTTCCAGCTGTTCAACGCAGAAACAGTGAGCAAAATATATTTACTGAAAATGTTGAAATTACCCTGTGTCTGTGATTTCCATGGGACCTTTATATTTACGGTGCAATTGTTTATAGTAATAGTTGCTCGCAAAAGCTACCCGCAAACAAAGCGTGAAATTGGGTAGCACCTAACTCAGGCGCCAATCAAAGTTTTACTCTATTCGTTTTTCATAGATGCTCCGATTCAACCGAAGAAGAAGAAGGTCGAAGAGGCGCACAAGTTGAAGCAAATGATTACAAGAACTGTGAACAAGGCTATGGAGGATGAACTGCGAGAGAAAGCTTTGGATGGGAAGAAGTCCCTCACAAAAAAGGAGCCTTCTGGTAAACGTAAGAAATAATTAAGCGCATTGTTTGTATCTTAATGTTAAGGAAGCGAAATTTTCCTTCTTTGTCTCTCTCCGAGTATTAATAATAGATAAGATTAAGGTATCTGTACATAAAGTTTTGTATCATATGTACAAAGAAGAATAAAGGATATCTTACATTTTACAGTTAAATTGTTCATTCTTTATTTTCAAATAAATATTACCATTAAATGGAAGCGATAATATAAAAATGAAGAAACAGAGTGTTTCGGCGTGTTTTCCGAGGATAAAGTAGCTTTTTCTTTAAAATATTTTACAGAACCAACAGACAAATAAACCGAGGCTCATATTCAAAATTGACTTCCAGAATAAGGACACTTAAGATAAAAGAGATTAGTAAAAATCCACTCGTTTTTTTTGTTTTTAAGACCAAAGGGTATTAGTTTAATTATTCTACAATGTCAATATTCCATAAGATAATTCTGAACATGAAATATTATCTATGGCACAGTGACTTATATAATATAAATATAGAAAAAGGGAAATATATATATATATATATGTATATCGTTTCTTTCGTTTGTTTAATGCACCTGGAAGATATCTGGTAATAGTTATTTTCTTGTGCGATTGGTTTGACGATCTTTCGGAGAGGGCACCGATATTGTTCGCCGTTGAAGCGATCCGTGCTACTTGCAAAACACGATCCATTTTGCAACAATTCGCTAATTACACAAATAAACATTATCTCACAAAGTATTTTACAAACCGACATTGTTTAACAAGGTACAAAAAACGGCGAGTGTTATTTAACAAATTTACTAAATTTCAATATATATATATTATCTCTTCTCAACGATCCACCATTCTAGATCGCAACTGCTTGCCCACAACTTTCCATGCCGAACACATCCTTCTAAGTACATAATAATTTTTCCGTTTTAAAATTTCATTCAGATATTACGGAGATGCCACCTAGAATATTATACGTGAATACAAGCCGGGAAACATTTACCTCAACTTATTTCATGCCGCAGAGTTTGTATTTACCACCAGCAAGTGTCCGCTTTCTCTGTTTTTACTGATGGCTGGTGTCGTACCCGTTTTGAACTCGATTACGCCTTCCTTACCGCTGACTAGTTTGTGTGAAACCCTGAAACACCGTATAAATCGTTATCCGTCTGTTCTAGGTACGCAAAAATGATTTTTCTGTACTCACGATTCTGTGTGAACAATTTTAAGGATATTTAGATTGTTAGTGATGTCAATTGCTTTTGTTAGCGCTTCTATTATGTGTGGTACTTCCAATATTAAATCTCCCTATTAGAAACAAAAGAAATTGATCAATGTTGAAAATGAACAGCAAACCTAGCGTTAAAAACAATAACAACGAACCTTGTCTTTTTTCAACTCTGGGGGTATCCTGACAATCAATAAATTATCCGATTCTCCAGTGACCACCAATTCATCTATGGACTTGTAAGGTAGTCTGTGCTTAAGTTTAAACGTTTTCAATGTATCCAAGATATACACTGCGTTCTCTGTTAAAATTAGAACCCTTTCGCGTGGCTTGTATCCATGTCGATCGTATTTGATAACAGGAGTAGCGTACTAAAAGGAAAAGATATCATCGCCGTTTTGATGGCAACAGAAAATGAAAAACAAATATGTTACCTTTATAGTTTCATCTCTGGGAAGAATATTGCTGGTGAAACTCTGTCTCAGTGCTTTGTGGTCGGCGCCGAGCCGATCGGTTTGGAATCTTGGCCCCAAACTCTTCGCGTACGACTTCTTTTTCCCTTTGAACAGAGATTCTGCTAAAATTTTCAATTCGAACTGCTCCTTTTCCTCCTTGGACAAAGCCAGCCTGTAATTGCGCGCTTTCCATTTTTTGTAAATAATGCGTAGGTGTTCGGAGGCCTGGAAATAACAATAAAAACATTCTAGTTGGCGGAATCAATTTTTTCTCCCGCTACGATCTTCATCAAATTGAGCTCACTTCTCGGCAGGAGTAAGGACACGGTGGCCAATAGTTATTCAAAACGCCAACAGGAAGTTTCTTAGAGAGCTTGATCAACCACTGTGACTTTGCCAATTCAATGAACGCCACGTTAATTTCAGTCGGTGGTCCATTTCGCGTGATGAATCCTTTGATAAACCTACATCAAATTATTCGATGAATCGTTGTTCTTATTCATTTGTTAGAACAACTTTAAGATGGCTGATGCTACCTTCGAATGGTAATAACTGCCTTTCGTCTTCTGTCAGCCTCTCGTATCGCCATCCATCTTCGAATATTCTTCTGGAAGACAATGGCCGCCTTCTTCATCCTCAAATATCTTCGTCTCACTAATATACATTTCCATTTGCTCTGAATAATAGCAGCTATATCGTGTTTCTTCATCTGGAAGGCGTCCTCTGTGTCGAATAACGTCTTGGGGAATCGAATGAACAATTTTGTGCTGTGCAAAAGAATGTTATCAGTTTTCGAAATATACGAGTATTATTAGGTAATTCCTGATCTAATATAAATAATGATAAGCCTCTCTTACTTGCCCATCCTGTATTCCTCGTGTTCAAATCCAAGGGAACATACGAGGATTTGGACGCCATCTTTGGCCGAGCCATGATAATTAGGCCAAGTTTGTGGACAAAGAGACTTGTAACGTTGCAAGAACTGTTCGTATGGTCTCCTGTAGGCAAAACCAGCTCGCCTAACTCGTAAATTCTCCATGAGACCCAGATACTTCACTTGATGCAGTACAATCTTGTCGTTAAATTGATCTGCAATCAAAAGTTTCTCTCGTAAGAAGGAAGACACGCGCAAAATAAAAAGTGTCTGTAAATTGTCTTACGGGGCATTTTGTAGTCGTTAGGCTTGATGCAACGAATGTAGGAAGGTTCCTTGCCCATGAGGATCTCCACAAGATTGTTCAAACTGTTCTTGAACTGTGTAATGGCCGTCTCTGGTCGCTTCTTGCTAGTCAGGTCTTTCACGTCGAACACGCTCTGTAGGAACCATAGTTTTTTTACTTAGGACATTAGATCAATTTCTTTCCCCGCAGATAAGAAGAACCATCTATGTATGTATAGAAATACCTTGGTGATCGAATTTGTTGTGTGCGACATTACTTCGCGCAAATCTCTGAACAGCAGGTCATTGTTCTTCTCAAGAAATCCTCGGACATTGTACGTTACGTCGCCAGCGTAATGTACTAATCTGAATTCATCTCGCCCCATAAGCTTCTGCGTCTGCAGGTCCGCCTTCATGTGGCTTATGTAGTGAGGATGATTATTCAGATTGACGTTCAACTTTTCCAGAAAGCTTAGGTCAGTTGGATCACCGGGACGAAGACACTCCTCGTCCATCAACGATATTATACCTAAAACAAAGCGATCATCGGAATGAATGAACATTATCGAATTCCGCGCGTCTAACAGATATGTAAATATAAAACCGGAATTTTTGTATAGAAAATACACGTTTATTGTATGACAATTGTATTGCCCATCGGTAGCTACACATTTTTCCCATCTCTCATCGAGCATTCCAAACCAGTCATCGAGCCATTTTCGTACATTTTCGTAAGATGTGAAGCGCTGCTCAGCAAGTGCGTGTCCCATCGATGCAAATAAGTAATAATCGGATGGAGCCAAGTCTGGTGAGTAAGCCGCATGCGAAAGTATTTCCCAACTAAACGCCAAAATCGTTTCCTTTACCGGTTTTGCTGTGTGTGATGGTGCATTATCATCAAGCAAGATCACTTTGTGATGCATTTTTTGATATTCCGGTCGTTTTTCACGCAATGCTTGATTCAAATCGATCATTTGTTGACGGTAGTGTTCAGTGTTAACGGTTTCGCCAGGTTTTAGCAGCTCATAATAGATCACACCCTTCTGACCTCACCAAACACAGAGCATTGTCTTCCATCCATAGCGATTTGGCCTTGCAGTCGATGTCGATGGTTCCCCTGGAGTTACCCATGATCTCTTACGCTTAGGATTCTCGAAATATATCCACTTCTCATCGCCATAACAATTCGATGGAGCAATCACTTTCTTTTGTACCTGGCGAGCAGCATTTCACAAGTGGTTTTTCGGTTTTCCTGCCGTCTTTCATTCAGTTCATGTGGAACCCATTTTTCCCATCTTCTGAATCTTTCCCATGGCTTTCAAACGTATGGAGACGGCTCCTCGTGTCACATTTAATTGATCCGCGAGTTGTTGTTGCGTTTGAGCGTCATCCTCATCCAACAATGCTTGCAGATTGCTGTCTTCAAACTTTTTCGGTGGTCTTCCACATTCTTCGTTTGTCACATCAAAATAGCCATTTTTGAATTCTTTAAACCACTCAAAGCACTGTGATTTACCAAGAGCATGCTCACAATAAGCTTCGACAAGCATTCGATGCGATTCTGCAGCAGTTTTCTTCAAATGGAAACAGAAAATCAATGCTGTCCGCATATCGTAGTTTCCAGGCACAAAATTCCGCATGTTCAACGTTATTAAAAACTATGCTGTTGTATGAAACTTGTATGGTTGTGAGTTGAAAATCTTTACCAGATGTCAAAACAAGAAAATGGCGTCAATGACGCGGTTTGACGGTAACTACATTGACAGCTAGAGCCACCTATGGGCAAATTCCGGTTTCATATTTACATACCTGGTAGTAACGAGATATGTATACCTTTGTGCTTCTCCTCGATCAGGTCGCAGATCACTTTGTTATTGAAATATTGAATATTCTCCCAGGTGATACCCTCTCGCAAGTACTCCTCCTGCTCGGACTTTAGTGTCAGTTGAATGAACAACTGTTGCAACTTCTCGTTACAATAATTTATACAGAACTGCTCGAAGCTGTTGGGACAATGTCGCTAATGAACGGCGGTTCGACTGGTTTGTAATCTTGTTACGGTAGGGATCGCGTACCTGTTCTTTTGGAAGATTTCAAACCCATATATATCCAGGATTCCTATGACCATCTTGCGCGGAGGATCACGGACCGGTTGCAGTGATTTATTCAACCTGGTCACGAGCCACGTGAACAGTCTGTCGTATACAGCTTTGGCCAGTGCATCGCGTGCATAAATTGCTAGCTCCCTGTTCAATGGGGATACGACCACGTCCCCGCGGGCGTCTATTGTGCGATGTGTAAACGCATCCGCTAATTGTTTCACGTCGCATCCCAGTAACTGCAGAATCAATTCGACTTGTTCGAGTAAAGGATTGCTTCAACCGAGGTCACTTTCCCCGGACCAACTTCGAACCAGACTTCAATGGCTCTTGCTGTCTAGCCAACACGCATCCTGGCAGCAAGAACCACCGAAGCTAATTACACGGTCCAACAAATTTCAACTTTTTTTGGGGATTTCGATTCTCACTATGCAATTCTTGTAGAGTTTTTTGAGCTGATCCCCCCTCCCCGAATCTGTCCTTAATTTTTCTCCTAGACGCACAGTTTTTGAGAAATTTGAGTTTGAAAAAATGACATATTTTTCAACTTTGAACAAATATTGTGATGTTATTATAAAACATATTGGATTGATCTTTACAGCAAAAGATTCCTTAGACTTTCCCGAATACAGTGATATCCAATATTAATACATTATGATTATTTAAACATGTTTAAACGGCGGCAACTCATGTTGGGCGAAGATATTTTGCTTCCTGGTTCGAAAAAAACGTCGACGTTTCAAATTCAATAGGGTGTTTTCTCAAGATAAAAGTCTGCTCTATCGCGTGGCATAGTTCGATTTTCCGCTGGACCCTTATTTTTTGAGATAAATCCAAAAGTATCGTAAAAAATTGGTGCAAAAGTGGTGTCTCTCCGTCTTTAATGATCGCTTAAACATGTTCAAACAGTCATAATGTATTAATATTGGATATCACTGGAAAGTCTAAGGAATCTTTTGCTGTAAAGAACAATTCAATATCTTTTATAATAACATCACAATATTTGTCCAAAAGTGAAAAATTTGTCATTTTTTCAAACTCAAATTTCTCAAAAACTGTGCGTCTAGGTGAATAATTAAGGACAGATTCGGAATCAGCGCAAAAAGCTATAAGAATTGCATAGTGAGAATCGAAATCCCCCAAAAAAAGTTGAAATTTGTTGGACCGTGCTATTACTTACGAGCCGAACTCGTTTCCAGGATTGCAATAGGACTCGAAATAAGACTTTTGGAAACGAGTCTTCAGGAGAAAGGAAAGAGCTCTAAATCTTTCTGGTTAATTGCAGCGGAGTATACACTGTGTTTTTATCAGAGAAAATGCAATTAATAAACATTTGGAAACTGGAGCGGATGCTGAGGCATTCCAGAGCGTAGAAAGGCAAAGCTAAGCCTCTATGATCAGCTGAATTATTTTTAACGAGAAGTCTTACAGTGGCAACAGCTTCTACAGAGCCAGGCTTCAAAATCTGAGCGATGCCGTCTTCCTCGGTGAAACCAACGTTTCCCATATGCAATACGGAGGCGACTATGGAAAATAAATCATCCTGTTCTTGTTGGTTCATTTCCATAGTCTTCATTGCCTTTATCACCTCCTTGTACTGGCTGCCGTCATCGATGCTGTCCACAGTGCCCTTCGTCTATGAATGATGAAATAATGAAATAATGAAATTGGCTTATGGCTTATACCATTTTTTAAATCCACTTAAGAATTAAATACACTCTTCTACGAGTGCAGCAGCTCACTCCATTCGAGAGGTAATAGTAGGTGTCCAAATTTCTCTTGAGGAATAGTTTCCTAAGCGTCTCGTCGCTGCCGCCGGCGAGCATTTGATAGAAAATGTGAAAATTTCTCTCCCCTGTGAATTGATGCACGACTCGCGACTTCTCGAGCAGATAATTCAGTATGTTTCCACCGATCGGATCTCCCTGCGAACAAGCATAATTTATACATATACTATGTAGATCGGTATCGGTCATACGATTGAATATATATGTATGCATATAGTAGATAAAGCGCCATTAAAAAACAATGAAATGTTTGGCCGTTTGTACCTGGAAATTAAATTGGATATCCATGTACTTGCCGAAACGGGACGAGTTATCATTGCGATTAGTTTTCGCGTTTCCGAATGCTTCGAGCACGGGATTGCTACCGATCAATTTATCGTTTACTTCCTCCACTTGCTTCTTGTGGCCCGTTGCGGCCGCGATAAATTCGAGGACCTTCTTCGAAGCCTCGGTCTTCCCCGAACCGGATTCGCCTACGCAGATCGAGCTACGTTAAAACCGTGTATACACTGAATAATGTAAATTTACTACTATTCAGATAACTGTCCTGTGATTCTCTGTGCTGTGTAGATTAACATTTTCAGAGGATTTTCATTGATCGTTCGAAGAACATATGTTTTTATATCATATCACACATTTTTATACAGTCAGCGGAAATATTAAATGGACACCCTTAAAAATCGCATAACTTTTTAAAAATTGGTCCAAAGGACTTTAATTTTTCAACGATGTTAGACAGTCTTGTTCGCTAGAGAATAAGTAAACAAAAATTTATTAAGATTGCAATTGGTAGGAACCATACAAAATTTAAAAAATTATGTCTTGTCAACTTTTTTATCCGAGCCTGTAACGATAATTTAAAAAATGCGTTTTATAGATTTCGATAACTTATATGCATACTGAAAATTTCATCGAAATCGGTCAACATTGCAATGAGTTACGAACGTTTGAAGATGATCACGTAAGGGCGAAATGCCCTGGCAAGGTTGAAAATCAGCGACTTCCGCCCTTAAGCTCTCATCTTTAAACGTATGTAGCTCGTTGTTACCGAACATAAGTTACCGAAATTTATAAAACGCATTTTTTAAATTATCGTTACAGAACCAGATAAAAAAGTTGATAAAACATAATTTTTTAAATTTTGTATGAGATTCCTACCAATTGCAATCTTAAAAAATAAATTTTTGTTTACTTATTCTCTAGCGAACTAGCCGGTCTAACATCTTTAATTCAAGTCCTTTGGACCAATTTTTAAAAAGTTATGCGATTTTTAAGGGTGTCCACTTACTATTGCCGCCGACTGTATATGCATGATCATATGTTTTTGTCGTTGAGTATTGCCGTGGTGGTTAGAGAGATTAGTTTGCTTGGTACCTGAGATGAGAATACATTGGTCCAAGTTCTCCTTTGACAGAGACTGATACGCGGTGTCTGCCAGAGCGAAACTGCAACAAAAATCACATTTTCATCAAAAGTGTCCCCGCATTGAATCATTAGAAAAAATTCGTGGAGGAGCTTACTTACATGTGTGGAGGAGCCTCGAAGAAATTCCGTCCATGATAGTACTGGATCGTTGCTGGATCGTAGATCGGCAACTTTTTGTAAGGATTTACAGAAACGAGTACTTGACCGATGTACGTCTGTAAAATCAATAATGAGCCTACTGAAAAATACACCGAGTGACTTGCTTAATTTGTTAATGAAATGATCGAAGTGTTGACGAAGTGATCGACCAAACGACTTCAATTTCTCTGTAAGGCTAGAAGAATTAGTTTAGTAAATTACGTCTAAAAAATATTTTGAGAAAATGCATTTGGTCGGAATTGCGGAAAAAATAGATTTTTTACTACTTTTTTAGCTGGGCCAATAATGGAAATTTAAAAGATGTGTTTGGTCACAACTCGTACAAATTATATACGCTCTGAACATTTCATTGAAATTGGTTAATTGGTTTACGAGCTATAAACTGATCAAAAATGGTAAAAATTGCGATTTTTCAAGATTTTCGACCTTTTCACCACTTTAGATCGTTTATATAGCTCGTAAACCAATTAACCAATTTCAATGAAATTTTCAGAGCGTATATCATTTGTACGAGTTGACCAAACACATCTTTTAAGTTTTCGTTATTGGCCCAACTAAAAGAGTAGTGAAAATCAATTTTTACCATTTTTTTTCGCAATTCCGACCAAATGCATTTTGGCAAAATATTTTTTAGACGTCATTTACTAAACTAATTCTTGTAGCCTTACAGAGAAATTGAAGTCGTTTGGTCCATTCATAAAAAAGTTATTCTGATTTAAAGTGTGTTGAATAATTACATTATTATTAGCAGGCGGCGAAATGACAGACACAGCGTTGCCGTGTGTAAATCATTTTCAATATAATATTATCTAAACGTTCATGGTAAGCTCGGATTAATCATCATTCTGTCATATCACATTGTGTCGATATTTAAACTAACAATAAGAAAAACTTCCTGTCTTATTATAGCGATAAGACTGCAAATCGCAAAATTGTTGTGAAACTGAAATCGGATCTGACAATGCGTGCAACAGCATAGTCGGTCTGCGACTATTTGTACAATTGGAAACGTTCGTGGATTAATTTCGAAAAATTGAGCAGATTTACACTCGGTCGTTGTTTTTCTTCAGATAATTCCAATTAAATGGGGAAGCTTGTCGAACTTTTAATTCTCATGTTGTTCCAGTTAAGATAATTCCGCGGTTATTGCGTCTGCGTAGAACTGGCGAAGCGATTACAGTAAATGAAACGGTTGTATTCTTTCGTGGAAGATTCTGCGAGCCGAGTTTATCGGGTTCGTTAGCGGGGGAAACGAGCGAAGCCAGATGTCGAAGACTCGGTTCCACGTAATTCGTCGAGGCAGCCGCGGGGAAACGGCAATCGCCGTTTACTCACGTAAATTAGATCTTCGTTGAACCGTTTCCGCAAATTATCGATGAACGCCGCCTCGCTCTGAAAGTCCTCGAGGAGGACGAAGTCCTGAACGCCGACGCGGTCCCGCTCGTGCAGACCACGCTCCATCTTCCTGCGTACCTCGTGGCTGCTCTTGAGGACTTCCGGTCTGCTGCCGGAATCGCTCACACCGCCCCCAGTGTCGGCGACCGCACCTTCCTCGCTGCAACATTCAAATTAAACAAAATTTAATCGTCAGAATCTACACGGGGAATTCGTATAAAAATTCGTCCAACAGGACCTTCTCATTTCGGATTTTCAGATTGGACATTCCGTATGTAACAACCTAATCATATTGAACGTTATGAGCCGATCGTGAGATTCGCCGAATTAAAGTGAAACACGGAAACCGGTGACATAACATAACACGCAACTTTCCTGTACGTAACTTTCGGAGAATCGTTCGGGGGTTAATCATAGATTATAGATGATCGCTCGCGGGACCATCCGACGAAGCGAATCAAGCGTACGAAGCGTCCGGATCGAAGAAGTTGGTGTCATTTTGTTATAACTTTTGAACTATTAGAGATATTTCAATGAAATTTTCACCAAAATATTTAAAAAAATAGTAATTCTTACCTAGAGACAATTCAATATTTTTTGCATTTGTTAAACAATAATTTTTATATACTAACTTTTCATTGATATTTTTTATTAAAAAATGAATTGTTCAAATGTAGTTATTCAACCTTTTTTGACCTGTTGTGAGCAATAATTTTTAGTGTTGGTCTTAATCTTTAACACATAAAAGATTGCTTTTAAAAAGAAATATTTTAAATACACACACACACATATATTGGGAATAAAATAGTACTAACATTATATTTATAGAAAAATAAGAAAGTGTGCTAATAAAATAAACATAACATAATTTATATGTTTCTTCTATCGATCGTATTTGCTGTTAATAAATATTGAATGTTTTCGGCGCAACGGTTCGACCGTTTATTACTAAGTTGAACGTTAATAACGATTTACCATTATGATATATTCGCAAGAGTGGATCTAAGAACATACTATGAGTTTTCAAATTTACCGCCATATATCGATAGATATAACCTAGATCGTTTTCAACACGTTAGTACATCAGTATCTTGACAATAAGCATGTACGACGCACGCAACACACGTGTCACACAACTAATTTAATTTTTCCCCAAAGCGAGTGAGTGAGTTTTTATGAACAATATTCCACATTTTCAATCATTTAATAGTTTTTGAAATTACTATAACATATTTATTTTACAGACGCGATTCAAATAAATATTGTAAAGGATCCAAACTAGGATCGAAACGTTGATTTATGTTTGATAATTAGCAAAATTGCTTTATAATTAGTAATAAACGATCAAACCGTTGCGCCGAAAACATTCAACATTTATTAATACCATAATTATGAACATTAGTCCAACAAGTCAACATTAATTATGAACACCGCTCCCAAAATTTTAAGATAATTGGGCCAGACAGATCTGCCTTTAATGGAAACTGTTAAGTGCCAACTGTCAAGTCCTTTTCTGAGTCACGGGCGGATTAGAAATTATCTTCGATTAAGCATGTGTGCAGAACGCTTAAATGCACTTGCTATATCAAGCATTGAAAAAGAAATTGCAAAAAATTGTAATTTCTCTGAAGTAATTAATGTATTAGCAAAAACAAAATCACGCATTAAATAAACATGCATTAGTAATATATGTTCGTGTTTGTAATTTTTTTTTACTTTACAAAAATGTAGGGCCCCATATGGTTTCTTGCACCCAGGCCCCTTTATGGAGAAGGCCGGCCCTGCTACCAATTGCAATCTTAAAAATAAATTTTTGTTTACTGATTCTCTAGCGAACTAGCCGGTCTAACATCTTTAAAAAATTCAAATCCTTGGAAGCAATTTTTAAAACGTTATGCGATTTTTAAGGGTGTCCAGTTAATATTGCCGCTGACTGTAATTGTGACATGTATGGGTCAGATGTTAACGATAATCTCAAAGAATTTTCGAACGCTGCACAAGGTTCGAAAGATAGAAATAAATGCAGCGAGAATGCTAAGAAACTCTCATCATTCGTTTCGTTATATTATTTTAAATAAAAGTGACTATCGAAGTTAATTTAAATATATATATATTTACTCTCTTTATTTATCTCTTATAATGTTATTGCAAAAACATTCGTATTTGGAAGACATTTGATCATTCATACGAGCCTGTTTCACGCAACCAAAACTCGTCGCGAGGTAACATTGACGGCTTTAAACAATGATAACTTGCAAAGTCGGAGGAGGTTGGACAATATTCTTGCATGATTATATACGGGAAAGAATGCTGAAAATGATCAAATTTGTTAGAAAACGGGACATTTCGGGGTTCTCTAGATATTTCTTGTCAAATGTAAAGAATTTGGCCAATTTTTTTATTTGATTGAATATTAATTTTTAACATACTGTGAACAATAACTTTTAGTGTCGATGTTAATTTTGTAACACAAAAGAGTGAACTTCATCTTAAACAAAAAAAAAAAGAAATATCAAGTGGTGTGATCAGGGCACCTCGAAGAAGTGAAGCAATTTTCGTGGTGAAAAGTACTATCTCTAAATGTCTACCTTTAAGTATGACTCCTAATTACAATTCTTGGTAAACTGCATTAATTTTTTCATTTTCGAGGTTCATTGACATTTAGGAAGCAATACAAATTTCTTAGACGTCGATATGAGAAAGTTGACTTTTTAGCTAAATGACACCAACTTCTTCGATCCGGACCACTGTGCGCCGCGGCCCTTCCGGTCCCCTGCTTTCCCTTCTTCTTTTTCTTCCCCCTCGCGGTGGGAAGACTGTTATCGTGGTACATATTATGTATTATCATCGATGCCAGTGCGAAAATCTCGGTCTCGTCACACGATCCGCGAGAAAGCGCGGTCTCCATTGTCCGGAAACGAAACCGACACCGTGAACTTCGACGAGCGATTCACGCGATCGGTGTCGATTTTCCGCGTGCGGTCGAGCCGCGGATCCGAGCCGAGAGACACGGATACGCGTCGCGCAAAAATCCGCGTCATCTTCCTCGGAGCGGGGAGAAGCTCGGCTTTCTTCCCTTTCCCTTTCTCCGATCGCGTTTCGTTCGCACGAGTTCCTACGATTAGATTGCGGGTCTTTGTAATCGATAAAATACACCAAATAATTAATTATTAATAACTAGACTGCGGATTTAATCCATTTACAACAAAAATAAGTAACTGCAGTTTCACACAGTGTAAAGATTGAAAGAATTAAATAGCGTCAACATATTACTTTCGACCTAGAAAAATTACGCTGTCCAACAAATTTCAACTTTTTTTATGATTTCAATATACTGTTGGGTCCTTCTTATAGAGATTTTTGCGCTGATTCCGAATCCGTCCTTAAATTTTTTTCTGTACGCACAGTTTTTGAAAAACATGGCTTTGAAAAAAAGAAACATATTTTTCAACTTTAAACAAATATTGTGATGTTATTATGAAAGATATTGAATTGTTCTTTACAGCAAAAGATTCCTTAGACTTTCCCGAATACGGTGATATATATAATATTAATACATTATGATTGTGTAAACATGTTTAAACAATCATTAAAGACGGAGAGACACCACTTTTGCACCAATTTTTGAGGATATTTTTGAATTTATCTCAAAAAATAAGGGCCCAGCGGAAAATCGAACTATACCACGCGATAGAGTAGACTTTTATCTTGAGAAATCACCCTATTAGGTTTGGAACGCGTCGACGTTTTTTTCGAACCAGAAAGACAAAATATCTTTGGCCGATATGAGTTGCCGCCAGTGGCGCTCGGGACGGTATATGGCGCAGCGACGGGATACGGAGCGGCGAACGACCGTTCTAGTGGTGAGCGCCACTGGCGTCAACGCATGTCGGGCGAAGATATTTTGCTTTCTGGTTCGAAAAAAACGTCGATGCTGCAAACTTCCAAGGGGGGTTTTTCAAGATAAAAGTCTGCTCTATCGCGTGGTATAGTTCGATTTTCCGCTGGACCCTTATTTTTCGAGATAAATTGAAAAATTGGTGCAAAAAGTGGTGTCTCTCCGTCTTTAATGATTGTTTAAACATGTTTAAAACAACATGTTTTTTCAAAGCCACGTTTTTCAAAAACTGTATGTGCGTATAGGAGAAAAATTAAGGACAGATTCGGAATCAGCGCAAAAAGCTCTATAAGAAGGACCCAACAGTATATTGAAATGAAATTTGGTGTTGGACAGTGTTATTAAAGGATGGAAAGTGTTGTGAAGTGGCTCCTGGATCTTACAACAAATGCAGACAATTTTTATTTTCCATAAAGATCCTGCAGTCTATTAGTAACACAATTTAAAACATAATAAAGCGATATTAAACATGAAGGAATGGAAAAATGTTTGAAGATTTATCAGAAACAACGTGTACAAGCAACGAAGAAAGTATCATCACCAACGAACGTGGCATCAATCCCCGACTTCCAATCCAAGAAACTTGGCACTTTACGAATAAAATTTACGAAAGACATTGTATCACTTGATCTTTCTGAATTGCAGGTGATAAACTCCTAGATTAGTTGCTGAAACAGAGCGCCGAGATCAACGAAAGGTTGTCGCCCAACAAGCAGAGTTCCAAATATATACACGACACCTCGGATTTACTCACGTTGACGTCGGGCAAACTAACAAACTGGATAAACAAACGTGGCAACCTAGTTATACGAATTTCTCTGCAGCTCGTAGGGAGGCTTCAGAAGCAACTGAGGCCGAGAGAATTTTCAGGTAGAAGACTGCCACGAACGATTTGGTGCGTAGACTCCGAGGGAGCCTGGACCATTGCTACCCCTCTTTTAACGGATCTGAGGCCTGAGGGTTGCATCGTGGGAAAAGAAGCACAGTGAATCGTTTCTCTGTGAATTTCTAGGAGTTTGTCGGCTGCGCGCAGCTGCGGTTCGGAGAACCGATGTAAAATTTGTTTCAGAAAGTGCCATTTTTTTTGGGTAAATCCCGTTTTCGGATTAGTGTGATTTTTTGTCGAATCTTGTTAGACCAGAACACACTCGACAACGAAAAATGTTGACTTTCACTGGATGTCACATAATCGACGAACACATGAACATTAACGTACACGTCTCCCGAACAATGAACAATGGGTTACAGTGGCACTCACCCCATGTTTCACCGGTGTTCTTGCTCCCTGGGGAACATCCGAAACAAACGATTAATTAGGCAGCCGCGAGTTATTGTTATCTGGAGCACGGAACCGGCGCGGCGCTGCTGCTCCCGAAACTGATGCTCGTCTTGTTCTCCTCCGCGGAATCGAACGGAAGATCGCTAGATAAGATAACGGGCGTGCTACGTGGATAACCGATCTCGATCACGTTCGACTAATCGAGGGAGTTTCCTCCTACGTGTACGTGAAACTCTCCTGACATTTCCTCGCTTGCAATATTTCATTCACTGACTCATTGATTGGTACATCGGATCGCGTCGTTTCCCCAATCAAGTTCTTCGAACCGGGGAATTTCCAACTAAATATATACAATTCTATACAAAAGTGCAGAAAGATGCATCGTCTAAGAACAACAAGAGTACAATAATCATGAAATTTCGATGATTTCATCTCGACTGAAAGAATGAAAATCTTACCTTTCAGGTACAGTTTTTGAGAAACATGGCTTTGAAAACAAGAAACATATTTTTCAACTTTAAACGAATATTATGATGTTATTATAAAAGATATTCAATTGTTCTTTACAGCAAAAGATTCTGTAGACTTTCCCGAATCCAGTGATATACATATAATATTAATGCATTACGATTGTTTACACATGTTTAAACGATCATTAAAGACGGAGAGACACCACTTTTGCACCAATTTTTGAGGATATTTTTCAATTTATCGCGAAAAATAAGGGTCCAGCGGAAAATCGAACTATACCACGCGATAGGGCAGACTTTTATCTTGAGAAACCCCCATTTGAGGTTTGAAATGTGGTCGTTTTTTTCGAACCAGAAAGCAAAATATCTTCGCCCGACATGAGTTGTCGCCAGTGGCGCTCACCACTAGAACGGTCGTTCGCCGCTCCGTATTTTGCTTTCTGGTTCGGTAAAAACGCCGATGTTGCAAACTTCCAAGGGGGGTTTTTCAAGATAAAAGCCTGCTCTATCGCGCGGTATAGTTCGATTTTCCGCTGGACCCTTATTTTTTGAGATAAATTGAAAAATATCCTCAAAAATTGGTGCAAAAATTTGTCTCTCCGTCTTTAATAATTGTTTAAGCATGTTTAAGCATGTTTAAACAATCATAATGTATTAATATTGGATATGACTGTATTCGGGAAAGTCTACAGAATCTTTTGCTGTGAAGAACAATTCAATATCTTTTATAATAACATCACAACATTTGTTCGAAGTTGAAAAATATTTCATTTTCTCAAACTCTAATTTCTCAATAACTGTGCGTCTAGGAGAAAAATCAATAAATCAATAAAAAAAAGTTGAAACTTGTTGGACAGAGACACCCTGCATGCGGGATACAACGCGATGCATTGTTCTAAGGAACAGCGAATACAATAGAATAATTTAGCCATTGATAAAGAGAAGCGTCAGCTATCGCGACGAATCCTGCACGGAGATACGTTTATATCAAAGTTGATTAGATTGCCGGCTGTTTGTGCGATGTATCTATTCTTTTCGGATCGAGAGAAGCGATGGTTGCGCAAGCACGTCAGCCTGGTTCCACGACGATTCCGTTTCCAATTAGTCCTCCCGATTTTCCCAATGAATCGCCGGCTAATTGGCGCGCGATCCCGCGACCGACCGGCTCCTTTCCACGATACCGCTTTCGCAACGAGAGCTCTTCTCCGCGGAACAAAGTCCTTTCAAACGATGCTCGACTATAGTTGTACCATTGGCCGCTCGCCGCTCCAATCGGTAATCAATTACAATACAGAATCTCCCAAAAATGTTCTATTTCCGTGAAAAGAGCGTTGCCCACGGGCGATTGGAAGTAGCTTTTCCCTTAGCGAAAATGTTCTCCGCGGCCGGCCTCGTGGAAACACGATCAATTTGTTTACCGCATCCGATATCTCGATTGCGAATTTTTCGCGACATTCCAATTTTTTGAAAGCGTATGTCGAGAGAAAGCTGGCGTCGCGTCGCATCGCGTCGAACGGAATCTTATCTGTTGCTCTCGTAGTTTGTTTCGAATTATAAACTCCGCGCGTTATCCCGCAGTTTTGTTATCTTATTTCTTGAAACTGTCGAAGATTATATCACTGCATCGCGCGGGTAATCACCGGCTACAACTAACAATTCTTTCGCGGATCTTTACGCAAATTTCTAAAACCATCGAGAGAAAGCTGAAGCGAAGTGGAGCCTTATTTTCTAAACTCTCGTGTTCTCGAAGAAATTTCGTTCCGATTCGATTATGGACGCTGGAGTCGCAAAATTACAATTTTCGGTTGGCCGGTTACAATTTTCCACGGAGACAAAATACACGTAGCTTCCACTTATCGACGCTAGATTAGCCGTTATCGAAATTATCGGGAGGCTTAATCGAGCCGTTACTTCAATTAGTTCACTATATTCCTATCGCCGTCGAGCGGACAATCGTGAGTATAACATATAATACAATGCTGCCAATGTTCCCGCGATATCGAAATTTTTTCCTGGTCTCCCGGTTGTTGCAATCGACGAAGGAAATTTCGATTTTGCGGAAAGATCCACTATTGATAACACAATATACAGGGTGCGCCATCTTTTATGTCGGTACGTGAAGATTGAATAACTCTGACATTTATCAACCGATTGGCTTGAGTAAACATGTCAATTCAGTACAATTTTAACCATGAATCGCTTCACACCGAAACAACGCGCCGAAATAGTGACGCTGTACATTGAAAATAGTCGTTCGGTTGTGTTAACTCAGCGTTGCAATTGACTGGCCACCCAGATCTCCAGATTTGACCCCTCCGGACTTCTTTTTGTGGGGTTATTCGAAAAGCAAAGTGTACGCCAGCAAGCCGCAGACCATTGACGAGCTCAAGGCAAACATTCGTGCCGCAATCATCGCTATGCCGCCCGAGATGCTCGAAAAAGCGATGGGAAACGCAGCAAAAAGACGGCCACTTCATTGATGTAGTATTCAAAAATTAGCCCAAATAAATCGTGAAGGACCAAATTAAATAAAAGTACCTCGTATATGGAAATCGGTTGTTTTTTTTTAAAGTTATTCAATATTCACATACCGACATAAAAGATGGCGCACCCTGTATATACAGTGGGTGTACAAAGTATTCAATACACCTTTTAAAAAATAATAACTTTTCTGTAATTGTACCAAACGTCCTCATTCTTTATAATCAATTAGATGCGTTGGTTTACGGAATGACATGCGAAGAAGATTTGCCAAAAATTATAATTTACAAGGTTACATGCAGAAATAAAAAAGGCATTTTTTAAAACTTTTTTGTTTGGGTCCTTAATGAAAATTTAAAATATATGTTTTACGAAAGATATACGATTCCGTGGACTTGAAGCAGAAACTGATCAAAAGTCGTGTGCAACTACGATCTTGACCATTTTTAACCGCTTGTAGCTCGTGTGATTAACATACATCTACGAAACATATATTTTAAATTTTCATTGAGGGTACCAATAAAAAAGTTTTAAAAAATCCATTATTTGTTTTAGCATGTAACCTTGTAAATTATAATTTTTGTAAAATCTTTCTTGCATATCATTTCGTAAACCAATGCCTCTAATTGATTATAAAAAAATCAGGTCGTTTGGCACAATTATTTTTATAATTGTTATTAGTTTTTAAAAGGTGTACGGATACTGTGTACACCCACTGTGTATAAACTTGTAAATTTTAGTGATCTTTGGATCTAGTGAACACCTATTTGTTGTGATCGACGAACAAAATTTTCCACGGAATTGCCCAATCTATTAGCATCGCAACATCCACATAAAAATTCTCAATTTTCTATTCACAAATATCCGCGAATGAACCTGTCCAAAATGAATCCGTGTTAACGATTTCGTTCGGAAAATCGCGTGCCGGTTTCGCGGAAGAGAACAAATTCGCGGATCCTGTTTTCACCGATTCGTTCGCACAGAAGTTTGATTTCTCTCGATCCGATCCGATTGGCGACGTCACGTCACACGAACCGCGAACGATCACTCGAGGCTGCGGGAACGACTCAGCACCGCTTCCGATTCCGATTTCGGTTCTGAACGGCGGCGCTGCGCGGCGTGGCGCGGAGCGGCGGCGTTTGGTTGCTCGACAATGCTCGAACGACTGAAGACCGACCGGTAGGAGGTTCGCAACACGCAACACGTTCACCAGAACGCGATTTCTGACTCTGACGGAGGATCGGTTGTCCGACGACGACGGTCACTCAACGATGACTTAACACTGTCCACCTTGTGAGGTTTATCGCGGGAGTAAGACCTCTCCCTACTTCCAAGACCCCGCATCTTTATCCGAGCCTGATACCGACCAGGTGAGAATCATTTTTACAGCTACGACACATCGATGCTGGGGACTGCCAATCATTGCGCGTGTAATACAGCGAAATGTGTACGCTTTATACAGGGTGGGTCACCTAATTTTGCCACCTCAAATATCCTTGTTGTTTTCAAAAATACGTCAAATGTCTGAAGGACAAAGTTGAATGATAAAATGGGGCTCATACGATACCAACAAATTTTTGTTCTTATGTAATTTTTTTTAGAGATATCAAGGTCACCTTCAGTTTTTTTAAATGCAATGAGGTATTTTTTAATACATCAATCGACGCAGCCGGGGGACATTCGTTATAAAAAAAGTACTAACCTATAACCTTAGTAAATGACGTCTAAAAAATATTTTAGAAAAATGCTTTTGGTCGGAATTGCGAAAAAAAAATAGTAAAAATTGATTTTCACTACTCTTTTAGCTGGGCCAATAAGGAAAATTTAGAAGATGTGTTTGGTCGACTCGTATAGACGATATACGCTCTGAAAATTTCATTGAAATTGGTTAATTGGTTTACGAGTTATAAACGATCATAAGTGGTAAAAAAGCCGACAATCTTGAAAAATTGCAATTTTTACCACTTTTGATCGTTTATAGCTCGTAAACCAATTAACCCATAGTTAATATGTTACACAAGTAAATAAACGCTAACGTCTTATTGTTAGCTCGACAGTAATGGTGTTTTAGAGTTATTTAAATTGACATATCTACTGAACTACTAACTTTTCGACATACATAGGTTAGTACTTTTTTATAACGAATGTCCAGCTGCATCGATTGATGTATTAAACAATACCTCATTCCATTTAAAAAAAATGGAGGTGACTCTCATATCTCTAAAAAAAAATTACATAAAAACAAAAATTTGTTGGTATCGTATGAACCCCATTTTACCGTTCAACTTTGTTCTTCAGACATTTGACGTAGCTTTGAAAACAACAAAGATATTTGAGGTGGCAACATTAGGTGACCCACCCTGTATATTTATTTTCATGAAGAAATGAAAAAAAATGCTCAAAACTATTTTTTACACAGCTTGGTACATACAATAATATCATGCAACTTTCCGAAATGTTTTCAAGGGCTGAAAAGAGAAAATGGTCCCTCGAGGCTTTTCTCGAAAAATGTACGGCTAAGAAAAAATTGCCAAGTGAAAATGCTAATTTCGGAAGTCTCGGGAGGCCTACGAAGAACTACTTGGAACTTCTATTTTCGGATGACGTCGGTCTCCATTTCGAGAATGGAAGAATTTACGCAAGACGTCGCGTCGCGACACAGAAAACTCAATGACGTTCCATTATTCGAGTAAACTCGTGTAATCCAGCTTTCATTCCGCCGATTGGAACTGATACAGTGGAAACTTCGGTAAAATTTCGCTTCTATCCTGTACAGCTTGCGTTCTCCGATCCCTTGGTCGGTCTCGTTTTAATCGGAAGAATGTCAAGTGCAAAAAAATCATGCACATCTCTTAGAAATACATCGACACAATAAATCCCAATCGACGCGGTATTCCCTGGACCGTTGATATACCTAATCTAATCTGTGCAGATTTTTCGTGAAGAAACGTGCGCGAAAGTAGATCGCATAATCGAGCGACCGTATCTTTTTTTATCGTTATCACGGTCGACCTTCGCGTTTTAAAGGGCCTCGCACGCGTGGTAACGAGATATGAATCTCCAGAGCATCGATCGATCGTAATCGACGTTTTTCTTGCGTGATCTTGTCGTCAGAATTATGTTGCGTCGAACAAAATGACACGGTTAATACCTCGCCTATTGTCGCTTCTAAAACAATCGATAATTAATTATAGGTCGGAATTGTTTAACATTTTATGGAATTACTTGCCATTTTGGAACGGCGCGGCGATTGCGATCGAAATGCAACAGGTTGTCTCGAGTGACATGCTTTTCGCGATTTCTATTGCGATTGTTTCACGTGATTTGTTGTTAATTTTGTACGAACGTTGTTGAAGCATGTTCATGCCCGAACACATTGCAATGAAATTCTTTAGCTCTGCTTCGCTCGGTTTTTTAATAATAAATTCCTGAAGACGGTCTATTTTCCGAAAAGAAAACTGCAATTTTCCGACGGCTTAAAAAATAATACAAAAATTCCGGGTGGATCTGGCGAGTATTCTGATCCAATCGCTTACTATACCTTCTTCGCATGATTCTGAGCTGTGTCCAAGAGCGGTTCGCGACGTTGTTGTTCCGATTGTTCCGAAGGCCGGGCGGAATCGGTCCCAGTTAAAGAATAATAATGGTCATTTAAGTGCAATCGCGGCGAATGTCGCGGGAATACTGGGACAAACGTGCTCCGGGATGGAACACAGATGCAACAGGCTGTCGCGAATCGGTTCTGTGACCTCGTGCCTCGCGTCGCGTTATCGACGAGAGGAGTCAATCGATGACCGTTCGTCGACACTTGAATCCTGATTCTCCGAGGGAAAACAAATTCCCGGCAGTCTGATCGAAAATGTCGCTAAAACTCCGCCGGCGCACAGTGTCGCAAACCATGGGCAAAAATCGAAAATGTTCACATCTTCATCTTATCGATTCAAAACTATGTTCATACTATATTAAAAAATGTCCAAATAATCATTGTTTGAAAACAAAAATTTTAAAAATGCAGTAGGAAATTAGTTGCAGCGAATATTAGGAAGATCAAATAGTACATCAATTCTCAGCGTAACTTGTTTACGTTGTGATATGAACAAAAGACGTTCCTAGGGAATCATTTTTTTAGGAAATAATGGCTAAGGGTTGGCTAATTGTAATTCAACTTTAAAAATTTTGTAATACTTATATGCAACATAATAATTGTCCTGAAATGAAACAAGAAAATTTTATAGGTTTCCCTAATCTTTACCAGAGGATAAAAAAAAAAACGTCTCAAAACGTATCGGCGATTTTGGTTGTGTCTATTCCTAAGATAGTATATTTTGATATTATATAAGTCTCATCTGCAATTTCCAGTACGCGGATATCCTCTTCTTGTAGGTATGTGAAATTTGGCTACGCGGTTGTTGAATAAATAAAAGAATGTTTATATATTACATAAATTACAGATATGATTAAATAAATCAAAATTAATGTTCTAATAATCATTGATAATTATTTACAAAAAGGTAACACCCTCCGATCACGCTGATTTTTTAATATGTTGTCCAGGTCAGCACCCCGAATAATGTTGTAATGGTGTTACTCGTCATTGTTTATAAAAAAAGTTATTAACAAAAGAAAAAATTAGTCTACTTTTTATATATTTTAAAAACACGTTTCACATTTTCTCCTAGGCAGATAACGTGTGTAAATTTTCCCGCAGTAAAATGAATGTATTATACGAATAATAATATAATATTATATATTTTTTAATTTACTGCACTTGTAACTGTAATATAATGTAACTGAATAATTTAAGGGGAACAGTTATTTTTTTTAATATCTGTATTTTCTATTATACTTATATGTATTTATTTTTATCTATTATTTGTATGTGTTTATCATTATCTATTATACTTATATTTCTATTATACTTACATATTAATAATGCTACTTAAAAATTGTAAATACCACGTACTAATAACGCGCAAAAAAATTTAAATTTTGTTTATAAAAATCGTTTTTCATTGTATTTAAATAAATGACTATATTTATAATAAAATCATATTGAGAGATTGCTTTCAATATAAAGAAGAAAACCCATTTTGTTTCATGTCTCTCTATCATGAACAGAACGAAAGTTATTGATTTTTGTAAAAAAAAAACAGGCATTTCGCGACACTGTGCAGCGCGACGACCAATAGAACAGCAATATCGCATCCTATCAACAATATTAAAAATATCTCTCTCCTCTGGAAACACCAGATTTTCCAGATTCTCTCCGACAATAATTCCTTACTAGAGCAACGCGCGCGCGCGGTACTAATTAAATAAAATGCCGTAATTTTCCTAGTTATTTTTGAAAATTCCACAAACCAATTCAAAGACAGCCTTATCAACGATAAGTGTTATCTACCTCTCCGCGAGTGCGCACGAAGCGTCCACGACATTGCATTTGTAACAGAGACCGTCGAGGCTCTACATTTTTGTTTTTTTTTTTGTTTCGGGTGTAAGCTCGTTCGTTCAGATATTTGATTCTGTGGCACGTCGAAGGGGAATGATTGACCGCGTCCAATCAATCCTTTCCTCGGGTCAACGACTCGGAGATCCGACACAATAACTCTATAAATCTCGGCCGGCTTTCCGCGAATCGGAAGTCGTAATACTGTCGCTCCGCGAGGAATGGCGCCAGCTACGATTTTTTCGTTCGGCCCGCGGAAATCAGCCAATCTGCCTGGAACGGAACGATCTTCGGGGACGGGTGTCCGCGAATTCTTTACAACGGGGACGGTTCGTTTCCTTAGGATGGGCCGAAGCTATAGAAATTCTTAATGGAACCCGTCCGAAGGCTAATGCAATTTTTTCTGCGAAAAGCATTATTTGGGGGCGATTCGCAGACAGTACAATACATAACAGAATCTCGTCCCGAAGATAATTGACGCTCGGAAACACACGCGCGCGGTAGCTTCGGTTAAGGATGTTCTGGATGTAATATAAAAACGCAATAACATTTTTGAAAATTTGACATGATATAATTCTTACGAAATTAATGCAATTACCAGAGTTTGGGTTCGATGCACTGCACCGTTTAAGAATTATAGCAACTTAAAGTTCGCGCATTTTAACACGTCTTCTTATGGAGAATTCATATAATTCCACTTCAAACCCTATTTAAACCTTGAAAAAACGCAACTAGAAACTCCAGTTTTTTTTTATATGTATTAAAAATTATGTAATTAATTATGTTCAAAATTTATTAGGATTCACTAAACAGTTACATAGCAAAAAAATTATAAACTGTTACGAAACGTCGTAAACGTCGTAATTTATCGTGTTGTCTCTCACTAGCATGGAAGCGCGACAAGTGTAGACCACTGAATATAGCTACAGAGGGTACAGTATTCGCAAAAGTTTCATGCAAAATATACTCATGAATGGCTTTCATTGCCAATATATATTGATGGATTTCGAATTTCTTGTACTTTTGTCTGCCATTGTATCTCCAGAACATCCTTAAAAGGGCTTCGGAGTCGGTAGACAAAATTCTTAATCCCAACTCCGATACTCAAAATAATTAAGGGCTGTAATAAAACTGAATAAATAGTTGAAATATTGTATTAAAGTCTAAGAGTATGGAACAGATAACTCTGATACAATACAACGCGACTGTTACTTTCTCACTTTCAGGAAATAGTTAGAAAATACTACTACCATAACTTCAACTGTTTCTCCTCTACATAGTGCCGAGGTATATACATATACAATACGTCTATACTGTAGATCGAACATTAGCAATTTATTTATGTATACATAAATCTATTAATGATTTATAAACAAAAGGGTCAGAGTTGGAGTCGGAGTCGCGATATATTTTCTCCGACCCTGACTCCGACTCCGGGAGTCGATATGTAGCTTTTTCTTACGCCAGCTCCAACTCCAGTAATCAGCAATTACTCCCAAACTCCTACTCCGACTCCGAAGCCCTGTTTAAAATAGTCGAAGGTTTACGATCGAATTGCGAGCAGTGCCGTAAACAAGGGTCGGAAATGTCAGGATCATCCGTCGTTGTGAATGGTTCCATGGAACATCGGAGACTCGGTTCGCGGGCAAAGTTCGCCCCGGTAAATACACCGAATGATATAAACATAACAGACGAGACGGGACGGGACGCGACCAGTCGTTAAAATCACTGTTCGACGTCCCCCCGAGGCTTGATTAACGCGGTACATATACCTATTTTCGAAAGGCTGCTTCTCGCATGATTTACGGCGACATTCTTTTCAATCTCCCGCGTCTTACAGCCGAGGTCCGCAGATAAACGGAGACTTCTATATTGAAAACGACAGAGAAGGTGACGATAACAGCCCTTCGTGCATCGGAGACAATAAACAATGCTGTCGCTTTCAATAGGCAATCGTCTGGGGACCGTCGTGAGTCACGAACTTCTGAATTCTATCTCATAAACAAACATCTGCGCGTTCGCTGCAGTCTGCTTTAGGTGTGACTCAATTTTTGGACTTTCCGACTGGACTAAAACTCCTGTAATTTGTGAGAATACCTCAGAACTTAGCATATATTTAAATTTCTTATATTTAAAAGTGGAAAATGTACACTCCGTTATATCCTGAATACTACATACTATCTCCAAAGTAAACACGCGAAATCTTAGGATTGCATCGCATACCATAGCAAAATTAGAGAAAGATATGTGAACACGGACTGACATTGCTTCGACAAAAGTATAAGACATTTGGCTTACTTTCCACTCATGTGACTGTTACCATTAAGTTTTCTAGTGCGAACGTATTCAGACATTGAATCTTGTAATTTTCTTACAATATAAGTACATTTATTAAGACGAAAAATAAATAACGGGTCGAGGAAAGCATTTAGATAAAAGTGAGGTCGATCGAATCGTTCTGCTGCGCTCGGAAAAGTACAGTATTAATAAAATTGCGAAATTATTAAACAGAAGTAGGTGCGCGATATATAATGTGTTAAAAAATCCAAGTGCTTATCGAAAAACAAAAGGAAGTGGAAGACCTAGCCTTACTTCCGAACGTGATGGACGTGCAATTTTAAGGGCACAGCAAAACAAATAGCCGAAGGAGCAGGTGTGAAAACAAATTTAAGAAATGTACATCGCATTTTACAAGGAAGCAAACACGTTAAACGGAAGAAATTAAAACAACAGCCACCTTTAATGGAGAAACTGGATGGAAAACTGGAGAAAGTCATTTTTAGTGTAGAGAAAAAATTCAATGTAGATAGCCCTGACGGCTGGGCCTACTACTTTCATGATTGCAGAAAGGAAGAACTCCATTTAAGTTCCTGTCRAATGGGTGGTGGCAGTGTTATGGTATGGGCCACTRTTGGTTACTATGGAAAGACAGAAATAAACTTTTTATCAGATCGCATGAATAGTAATAAATATATTGAACTAATAACAGATCAGTTGAACAAGCTTGCAGCTCGTATCACGCACGGTGACTATATTTTTCAACAGGATAATGCAGCAATCCATACTGCAAAATCTGTGAAACGATTCTTTTCTTCGAAAAATATTAATATTTTGGAATGGCCCGCTCGTTCTCCCGATTTAAATATTATAGAAAATGTGTGGGGAGATTTGTCAAGACGAGTCTACGCGAATGGGAGACAATATAATAACGTAAATGAACTAAAAGAAAGTATAAATCACAATTGGACACATTTACAACGAAAACGAATCAAAAAGTTATGTAAAACTATCCAAGAGCGATTACTAGTCGTAATTCAATTCAAGGGAGGTATCACAAAGTATTAATTTTGTATTTTTATTTGCTTGATCAACCATTTTCCTGTTAGTGTCTTACACTTTTATCAAATTAATGTCAGACCGTGTTTACATATTTTTCTCTAATTTTGCGATGGTAAATAGCATGTAATATACAGAATACATTGGAGTGTACATTTTCTACCTTTAAATATAGGAAAAAATATGCTAGGTGTCTTATTATTTTGTCGATGACTGTACATACTTTAACAGTATGTACAGGCAAAGTTCGGTGTTTGCAGTTATTTTGCATAAAGCGATTTATGTAGGAGGAAGCAAGTGCACTTCGACGATCAGTTTTGCCACGCTAAATGCCGGTCAATAAAATCAATGAAACAGATTACGAGGCAGTTAACAGCAAGCTCGACGGCAATCGGCGACTACCAGGAACAAAATGAATTTCAGGGCACGCGATAGTGACTCGCGCGAATGGCGTTCGATCCTCCAAGGATCGTCGATCGCGGCCGCAATCGTCGCTGGATCTCCGCGAAAGGGGGGAATCGATCTGAGTCACTGTCTCGGTCGTGACCTTTCGCTCGATGACTAATTTCTCGGTTGCGATCCTTTATGCGAAAAGCTCGGCCGCGGGACAAAACGGTTGGGTCGGAACAATCGGTGTGAAGGCGGTTCTCGTTGCCCCGGCGCGGCGAGACATGCGCGATGACGTCACGCTTGTCCGAGTCGTCGATGAACGAGCGAAACACCTAACCGTCCACCTTCTCATAAAATCGTTCAAGGGCCAATTAATCGGACAGATCTTGGCCTTCGTTGTATAAATGCATGCAGCTAGTTTTACTATCGAAACACAGAGTCGGACTGTCGCGCCGCGAGCGTTCGCTTTCCACTGATACAGACAATTAGCAATGGCCAAGCGGTTGCTTAATTGTGGCTTCATTGCGCAAACACCAGCATCCGTCGCGAGCTAGCGAAATGGAACGGCACCTGCGGGTAAACGGCCCCGTTAACGAGCACGCTCTTATCACTGACCGCCTTTTCCGTTTCGTAACGTAACAGCTGGCCAATCGACGCGTTACTTCATCTTGATATTTCGTTTATCGGATTGATGCCTCATTAAAAACATCGGAAAGGTTCCTCCGAATTCGGGAGGGAATATTTTCAAGGTTGCTTTTCGGACGAATTCGTTTGACAAGCTGCTGACCCGAAAGCATGAAAAACAACGTTACATAAAATCAGCTCGACTCATTTTGTAATATTTCATTTTCTCCTACACGCGAAAGCCAGCATTTTATACGGTAAACAGAGTGCAAATTTTATGCAAGTATGAGAAAAACGCGAGTACGGTAAAACCATGAAAAGTGCTTAAGAGCGCCGTTACATTATATTACCACCTCATTAGAATTACTAACAAAAGAAATGACTTTCCATTTAACTCTCGTTTCTAGCAACTGATGCGGAACATCCACATTGCCGATCCCGTCGTTTATGCTTCACGACGAGAAACATTGCAACAATCTGGCAAATCGGAATTATCAACTTCCTGAATGCATATCGTGTTCTGGTCATTGGGTTACGGATCGCAGAGAAGTTCAGCAGGCGATACGCGAGAGGTCTCGAATTGTCAGCCACGGCGGATGCACTTTCTAGATCCCGCCAATTAGGAGCCGAAGGTAAAAGTCTTTCGATCCGGTAGCCCGTGTGAACCCGCGACGATTCGGTATCGCTTTCAACCCGTGTGCGTGTGCGCGCGTGTGTGTGTGTGTGTGTTCGCCATTCGTTGCGAAACCAGGCCGCGGTTCAGACGCGATTTTCTCTCCTGCGGAGACGATCTTCTTCGCGATTCGCGATCCGATTGGCCGCACTTTCTAACACGCGCGGATTCGCGCGTAAACGAGCGGTTATCGGCGCGTTTTCTTACGCGTTAACGGGGTCGCCAGGCGTCATCGGCAATGACTCAAGCGAAAACGGCCCTCGGGCACTGGACTCCGTCATCTTCGTCGCCGATGACGACTTCATGCAAATTCCCACTTTATCGAATAAAGAAAACCCAACCCAATATTCGTATCTATTGCAGTGTATATGGATGTCCATCCGCTAGTCCAGAAGCTACCCGAAGAGAGTAGGCACGACGAGAAAGAACGAAGACCAGCTCCAGCTCGAGACAACTATTAATTAAGAGTTTCACAGGCAGTTTGCAGGATTCTAAAGGAAAGAAAGTCCAGCTTTTCCGGCTGCTCGTCCGGATCGTAAATAGCGTTCCACGAGGTGATTACCGTCGACGCATGAATCTCGGCAAGAGTCTCGGTAGATATCGAGATCTCTCCGGAAAGTGAGTTATCAGTTTCAAGAGAGGACAGCGACGCGGACACCAAAGATGGCTGGGGACGATGTTTTCTAAGTGCCTTGCACGTCTATTTACGGTCAGACTTTTTCTGTTTCCGGTGAAAACGGCAAGGTTAGAAGGTCGGATGAGATCAGGAAAGTGGTAAAATTATCGTCCGGTGCGGCAGAGGTGTGTACGGAACGGCCTGCGATGCACAGGTATCGACGAACGTTCGCGCCATTTTGCGCAGAGCTGGGAACTGTGAAGAGGATGCAGACAAGACGAAAGGAAAAGAAGAAGAAGAAGAAGCAGGGGAGAACGGTTTCGCGTGACGCGGTGAAAACCCGTCTTTCCTTTAGCCGAGTTGGGGAGCCGACAAAAGGGCAACCGGTTTCCGGAAATGGGTAATTTCTTTATTATACCCATCGCGATCCTGTTCCGCAAGGGGCGCGTGACGAGCCTGCTCCGATCCTGAACTCTGGACGCACGAATCACGGTCACGTATTTTACATACTCTCCGTGGCTATCGTCCCTCGGAAATTGAGACCACTGCTGCTGCCTGTGACCGACGCGCAGTGGTCCTTTTCAGCGATTTAGCTGGCCAAAAGCCGATTTAAAAGATTTTACCTAAAGTGTGAAATTTTTGTTGCTTGCACATATAGTTTAATATATGGCGGACAACGTACTAATATTTTTTTTTATCATTCAGGCACCCATTAAGTGCTGTACTTCGTCGAAAGTTAGTGATTTCCGTAGTATGTACGTGTCTTGCTGCTAAAATTCGATGAGACAGTTTTGTATGTTTCAAGTAATTTGTACACGTTCCTTTCCAGTATGAAAGTTTTGCAAGTAAGTATGGACTATACCTTCAACAATTTTGTACCTCTTGATTGCATATCGTTTGGTAATTATTTACATTTCAACATGATTAGTATGTAAATAATATTGGTTACGATCGTAACACTTCATGAGTGATTATAATGTACTTCCGGGTGCGTCCGGGCAGTTTTTAAACGTGGTTGTAATTGTAAATAGTTTGGGCTTACAGTAAAACAAAAATCAGTTGCTCGAATTTTTGCTCGCCTTCGTTTCACAGCATTTTCTTTACCGCGCCAAGCGGCCCTTGCGTTTCGGGCACGCACGCTTTCCAGACGTAAACACTTGAGATGAAACGATTACGGTCTTCTTAAGTTTTATAAACACTAGGCTAGATTTGGTTCCTTTCCCAATGCACTTTTGCCTGATTGTATCAGTCTCCTAGGCAATATCCGAAGGGAATGATCTCGAGCGAAACGTGTAGTGTGTGCCACAGGAAAGCAACATTGTATTGAAAATTGGCCTTGATCCACAATATTTTATGTATAAGTATTTGCTGTACACTGATTACATCGTTTCTATTTTAACCTAGTGTATAGTGTAATATAAACTAGCATAGTGAATAGTGCGATATATCGTGAAAATTATGCTCGAAAGTTCTCCGGAGAAACATGCAATTTAGACGTACTCAATAGACTATTATTAACATCCGACCCCATTTTGAGCGGAATAAGAAAAATATCCAGGAAAAAAAGAAAACCGTTTTCAAGCTAAGCGATGGACATGTTTTCACTACCAGAAAATCGCAGTACGACTCCAGATTCCGAGCAAGATTCATCTGGTTCAAAACAATCTTCAAATGAAAACTGTGATACAACAACTTCTGATTCTACTTTATAAGCTCCAAAAACAGTTGTAAGTACCGTATTATTAATATCTATAGTTTAATTCAACAATATATTGCTTCTTACTGAAAAACACACCAAAAAATATTGAAAAAGTATCAAAAAGTTATTTTAAAATACTTAAACGAATAAAAAATGATGTTATATGTGATTTGAAAACGTTACGCGATCATTAAACATGATAAATAATTTTGGCCAGCTAAATCAATGAAAAGGACCACTGTCCGACGCCAATGACACGAAATCTTACTTAAAAACGATCATTGAAGCATGCTATTAAAAATGGTCGTGCATGAAACCGTGTTTCCACGGGGTGGTTTCGCAACGGCATGCACAATTGCAAGTGACCGGTATCTGGGAAAATGAAACGGAAATCATGCGCAATGAGCATGATTTCGAATTCGCGATGGCGCGTGGCCGCCGCTCAATCGAGCGAGCTTCCGGTCGCGTAGTGATCTACGCAGCCCCGGTGCATGGCAAACGCTGTCCCCCATATCTCTCCGATAAAAGGAAGGCACGACCACCGTTGCCGATGCTTGGACGACACTTCCGGTCCCCTGTTCCTTTTCCTTTCCGCGGTTAGGTTACTGTTATCCCGCGAAACGCGTTTCGCGTGGCCGGCCAGACGCACGCAGCCGCGTCGCGTCGACACGAAATCGTTTAAGACTTTCACGCTCGGGGAACAATCGGCGGGATCGGAGAACGGTAAAAGCCGCCGGACCGGGGCTTAATTGCACGCGAACGTCCCCAATTATGCGGATTAATTAGCGTTCCTGTTCCCCCACCACCTTCCGCGGATCCGATTTCGTTTCACCTTCGTAATGACCTCTGGCATCTCTTCGAATATACCAGGTATGTAAATATGAAACCGGAATTTTTC